>ML780876.1:571907-595424 GCA_009831015.1 Picea engelmannii | reverse complement strand
GCGGAGTGTTGACTCAAGGGGTTATAAAGTCTACCAATCCGTCAAGTCGACGAGTGGCACCCTTGGAGCACGTGGTGCATCCTGAAGGGCACGTCGCGTGAAAGAATCACAAGTGGGCGAGTGGCACCCTTGGAGCACGTGGTGCATCCTGAAGGGCACATCGCGCCACGGAGGCAAACGAGGCGAGTGGCACCCTTGGAGCACGTAGTGCGTCCTGAAGGGCACGTCGCATTGATGATGATGATGAGACAACCTAGACGACCCTAAGACTTAATGCCTGATAAAATTCTTAAAGCGACCCCCCTAATGAATTGTCGCCCAGATCAAATTTGAACCTAAATTTAAAACACCTCTAAGATAAAATTTTGACTAGCCTTAAGAGAAGACCCTCCAAAAATAAACCTAGGGCGTAAACTAAAACCCTCCTAGGTGTTAATTAAAGTCTTCAAAAAAGTAAAGGGGGTAAAGTAATGAGGGAAATAAATTAATTGAAACCCATGGCTTTTAAATGATAAAGAAGAATTAAATTTTATTAAGGTGTGGGAGTATAAAAATTTAGGATTTTAAAAATATATCGAAAAGACTATTAAGCGCATTTATCATTTTGGGGTTTAACAAAAAAAAAAGATAATAATAAATAAAATTAAAAATTAAAATAAAATAATAATAAAAGAGAGGAATAAAAAAAATAGAAATGAGGAAAATTGTAATAAAGGAAACTTAATAATGGAAAGTAGGAGACATAGAGTAAAAAGCGAAAAGGAATCAGCATTAGGAGTTACTAAAAATCAGCAACTTCATTTAGGAAAGTTATTAAAAGCATGAGAGAGGACCTAGGAACCCTAGGAGTAATTTAAGGAGCGATTTTTGGGGGAGTGAGGGAATTGAGTCTTTTAATTATTAAAAAGAAATAATTTTTTGGAGAACCATAGGGATGAGCGACACTTGGACGGCAGAGAATGTTCTGAGGTTTGTCATTAAAATTAATTAAATAATGATTTAGGAAAGTAGGTGGGTCTCAAATTTTCTATAAAAGAAGGGGAAAAGAAGGAAGAAAGGATGAACGGTTAGCGTAACGTTACGCTACCGGATTGTGGCTTGACGGATTGCTTGTGAGGAGTTGGGTTTATCTCAGCTGTATTGGAGTGGTAGCTCAGCCTTGGAGGCGAGCTGAGAAGCTAGTTTTATCTCTGGATCTTGTGTGGCCCCTTTGTGGCTCGGGGGGCTAAGGGAGAAGCAGAGTACCCCTAGCGTTTGGCTGGGAGGTACCGGTGAGCTTTCTACGGTCGGTGAGCGGGACGCGACACGGAGCGCGGGACGCGGGACGGAGCATGGGACGTCTTCCGAAGCGGGCGTAAGGCAACAGTATGATTTTAATTGGTGAAGTAGAAGTCATTTTTACATTCGGAAAATTTTAATGTTATTGATGATGATATTGTGAGATTGTTCTGGCATTTTTATATCCGGCAAACTTGGTTCTGTCGGATTCGTCCACTGAAATTGGTCTTTAGTCTCTGCGTTGTAAAAAATTTCTCTGCGTTATTGAATGTAAATTCCTGCATTTGTGGAAATTTTCTTCTTTGGCTGTCGGTTTTCTGTCGAATCCAATAGTATGACTATGTATCCACCGCTTGGGATTACTTGAGCGGATTCCTGTTCCGGGAGGATTAAGGCGAATTCATCCAATTACTTCATGCCCCAAAATTTGTCATTCTGCCCTTAAATGGTCCGAAATTCTTGCATTTTGTAGCTTGATTTTCTGTCATAAATTTATGTGCCACCTTTTGTCATTTTGCATTTCCGTCCTTCGAAATTAAATAAATCCAAGAAATTTTTGTGATAAAGCTCTTGCATTTCTGGTTGCAAGAATGTTCTTCCTTTTTTACTTGAATTTCTGTCTTTGAGAAAAGAATTGAATAAATTTATGTGACAAGGCTCGCGCATTCCGTCATTCTGTTGAGTGTCCTAAATTTATATGCCTGTTTTAAATTGAGCCCAAAATTATTTAAATCCCAGGTTCCATTTGAAATTAAAGTTATGCACGAATTTTCTACCATAAATTTATTGCATTCTGTCATTTCTGAAAAGAATCGAAGAAATTTATGTAAGATAAGCTATTGCATTTTTGTCATTCCGTAAAGTGTTGTAATTTATATGCCTACAAGATAAATTATCCTAAAAAGATTGTGTTCTCATTAGATTTTGAAATTAATAAAATACAAGAAATTTGAGAGAAAAGAATGGAAGAAAGTTTTGTAATAAGGCCCTGGCATTACTGTCATTCTGTGAAACATCATAAAATTTAAATGCTCATGTCCCTTGAGCATTGATGTTACTCGGGATTGGGGCGAATATCCACCCGATTCCAATCACCATGATCTCCGCGTTTGGGATTTTATGTTGTTGTTTTCTTTATTTATCTTATGGGCAAATTATGTAGAACCCCGGCCTTGCACTCAGAGGGTTCTCCTCGGATAACCAAGGTTCGTCTCCTTTTACAGAACGCATTTCGTCCATGGGTAAAAGTTATTTTTTTACAGGTCGTTACTGGGCAATTTTTTTATTGGCGCATGCTTATGACCTCTGCGCGTTTCTCTCCTGGGGTATCATATCCCTGGTGAATTCTTGCCCTCACTTTTGCCTGTGTACAGCGTTAGCGTGCCCCCTTAATGGCGGCCAGGAACCCGAGAGTCGTGTTGCTCTCTTCATCCGAATTACTCGCTTGTTGGGCCTGGTGACAGAAGCTACGTATTGGGTGTTGGCAGCGGACCTCCTTCCATGTTCTGACTGTTCGATTTTCGTCCCCACCTTAAAAGCTGCTGACAGCGTCTGGCAACCTCTGTTTAAAGGGGCTCGTAAAAATAAAATAAAGAAAAACTACGCTGGCAGTCACGAATTTGACCTCGACTTCTTCTATTACAGCCACTAATCCTTTCACCTGCAGTCTCCCGGATCCTTATTCAAGGAACAACTTTTGGAACGTTTCCTGAAGAACATTAAAGCGCCTTGATTTTTAATGGTAGATTATTAAGAGATTTAATGATTGTTAAGTGGGGCAATAACGATACAACGACTTAACTAGAATGATTATTAGCATGTTAAATGATTAATGAGAACCATAATTTATATAATGGCAGTTTAGAGCGTTCGGTTATATTGACTATTAAACTAGAGCAGTAATGATTACCCTGTTTCTTAAATCTGAGCGATCAGCTAGAATGATTACCTCACAATGATCATTGTAACGAGAAGCCTATCCATGTTGACTTTTTAATTATTCTTAGTTTTATCATCATTTCTAACATTGTTGTTCTTGTCAGTTTCGAATTGTGTCCTTCTTAAAAAGTGTCATTTAAATATGGGTATTTTGCCATTTTTAAGGGTGAGGTTATATTGTATTCCAATTGGATGCTACCTAGAATTAAGATGTCATTGCTATATATTGACTTATTAGTTAATTGTTACATTTAATTATAATCATTCCTAAATTTTATTGTTTATAGATTGCCATATTTAATATGATGTATGTGGTTATTCATTTGATGTCCCCTGCAGTAGTTATGAGGTAATTCCATATATATTGACATCTTGAATTAAAGGTTATCTTAATTTATTGTCAAATGTAGTGTGGATAGTTGTCATTGTCATTTTAAATTTTATTATATTATAAGATGGCCCTTTTTAAATTATGGTATAAATTGTATTTTCAATTGATGAATCCTCAAATCATGATGCTATTTCCATATAGTGACCTCTTAATTAATTACTATCTTTAATTATGGTGATTTGAAACATTGATAGTTGTCATATTCAATACTGCCCTTTTTAACTTTTGTCATTTAACTTTTATTTATTTAGATTGCCATTTTAATTTATGATGTATGTTGTTATATTCAATTGATATTACTTAATAATATGATGTCCTTTTTCGTGCATTATTATGGGACCTTAGTGAGTGATTTTATCTGGTAAGGTCAATATGAATTTAGGGGTAGTAGCATGTAAGAGGTATGATAATTGTAAAATCATGGTCTGGAATGTGACATAAATGATAGATGGCTAATGTTTCATGACAGAGTTATTGTAACTTTAATTATTGTTAATAATATACTTGGTGCCATAACCTGGATTTACGTACCATAAATTACTCCGAGTTGGTATATTAGGGTGGTTGTTCATTTAGATAATGTTGAACTTGGGATTCGTTGTCGGAGATCTTTTGTCACACGCCTTCCGTAAGGGGCGTAAACGTTCTTCCTGTTTGTGTCGTACTTGATTGCAACCAGTTAGCCGCGCAGTCTGCTTATGTCGGGCGCGGTACAGACCCCTCCTTGTAGCCTTAGTGTTTATGTCGGTGTGTGTGATTTTTTCTGTGACCGTACTGTACTTAACACCTGGTGTCGTTTACTGCTTACAGTTGATGGTTGTACACCTTATGTCTAGGGGCATTATTACTTGTTGTCACTGTGATTGTCGGGGTCGTCTGGTTGTGTTCGTCTTTCTTGCGTCTTGTTCTAGGTTGGGTTACTAGTTTCTACCTGAGAAGTCGGCCAGGAGCCGGTCTAATCTTCTTTCGAGAATACATAAGACTAAACGCCCTGCTTTCCTGTGCAGAAATAGTAACCCTAACACCCGGGAGTCTTCCCTCTATGTTCTTACTGTGCAACCCTAGTATGTCTTAATGATTGTGTCGTGCGTCGTCTGCCTATGGTCGTATTTGTTGCAGTTTCTCGTTGAGGCCTTCAGTCTTCTTGTGATGAACTTCGTGGTTGCGTCTTGTTGGTTGTCGAGTGGCGTCGTACATTTAAGTGTGTTGTGACTTCTACACGCGCGCACACACCTTAAAAAAAAAAAAAAAAATTGCACCTGTTACTAGAATGGTTGTCGTAACGAGGAGGTCGTTACATCCGGCATGTGGCCCCTCGGCATCCAACCTGTGGGCTTGAAGCCCCGTGGAAGCCCAAGCTAGTCTTGTTCCTCCAAAATTGTCCACCAGCTCGATCTTGAAAATAAAAATGGATATGCCCTCCAAGAATATCAAGTCAAAGCATCATGATGAGTAAATCAAAAAAACAAAAAAGCCATCTAATAAAGTACATCCAAACTACCTCATCAAAATAAACTCATGCTCAAAGACCCTATGCAATTTACCAAGTTTGAGTATGGGAGGTTTTACAAAATGACCTATTAGGTGAATAATCCCTTAATTTTAGGGGTGTTTCAAAAGGGGAACTCCTTCTAAGTCATGTGGGTGATGTGTTATGGATGAGGAGAAGACTTATGAGTGCCTTTGTAGAGGGTGTGTTGCACCTTCATTTTCAATGCATCCTTTTTCCAAGCTCATTCATTGTCATTAATTAATTAATGATATAAAACATTTGGTACTCCCTAGAGTGAAATTGATTATCATTTTGGGAAGCACCACAAGGCCACTTCAATTTATAGGTGTACCATATGCAAGAAAAGAAAGAGACACCGCATGAGTGTACAAACCTCAACAAGTGGGGATATTTATATTTATGTGTTTTCTTTTGCAGGTCTTTGAGTTTTTCAGAGAAGCACTTCATTTCTCTCAAGACCTCTTTGGGAGAGCATCTGGAAGGTTCATAATCAGGATTTTATCTTTTTTCAGCCACAATCCTCTGGTCCTTCATCCCTTTCTTCCCATGAAGTGAGGGACAACCCATTCTTAGGTCAGTATACCTAAAAAACTCAAAAGGTGATGAGATGAGGGGATAAGTGTGGAAAGTGATAATTATGGTTAGGAATGGCATGATGAATCATAAAAAATACCTCCCAGTAACATACCTATCCCTAAGGGTGACCCACTTATAAGAGCGCAATCTCAACCACTAAGGTGAAACAGGGAAAAGAGCATAATGTCCAAGAAAATGTCACATAATCAAAAGCAGTAATAGATGTAACAAACTTAAATGCCTCAAATATTGAAATGACACTCACCATAATACCTAACTTGTACCTCATGGAGCAAGACCCAATGTCCTATGGAGGCCAACTGATGTCGAAGATACCATCATGATCAACCTGGAGCGTGGTGGTGAGGTGGGTCTCCATCTATGAAAGTGGACATTGTTTGTCAAGCTGTCTCTTGGTACTCCATGTCTAAAACCTGAGGGCCTCGATAAAAATAATAAATACCTAGATGAAAAACTCATTGAGGCATCTAGGAAAAGTATATAATTGAAAACCTCCATGGAGGCAGTATTAGACTAGAGAAAATAAAAAATATATACCTCATTGTGAAAACCTTCAAAGGAATGATAAGACAGGGAAACAAGGAAAACCAACAATGGCATCATTTCCTTGAGAAAAATAATGAAAAAAAATAAAAATACAAAATCATAATTTTTTTTTGTAGGTATTAAGTGCAATGTAGATCAACCAAGGGCCTCTAGCACCTACACAAAATAAAAGGATTAGAAAAATAAACAAGAACACAAGGTTGCAACATCAACAACAGAACAACATCATAACAAGAAGCAACAATCAAGTTGAAGTAAAAAGAAACACATTTCATGAACAATTCTCCAGGAAGCACCTCTCAACAACAACAATTCTAGGTAGCAAACAAGAACATTGGGTAGCCAACAAAAATTATGGGTGGCCAAATCCAATCTACAATAGTTCTTATTTAAGTATGTCATTTGCAATTATTTTTTTACACATTACTTCTACTCAAGTTTACCAGTATCAAGAAGATATCACTAGCCTCTAAAGGCTCATTACATATGACACAATTGTAAAGAAGAAAATACACAATACAGTATGAATAAAGAACAAAATATAAACCTATGGTTTTTCTTCAGATCATAAAATGCAAAGATCACTTAATTTGTTCAAAAATAACGGATGATCAAAACCTCCACTTTTTCAGATCTCATCTCCAATCATCATCACCATATCATGTTTACAATTTCCATATTAAATCACCATTAATGTTATAACACCATACCCATTTTTTTTATTTTTCATATTTTTATCACTTAACTAGTCCCTTCATAAACTACACCCTTGTTTCATTAATATCACTTTTCATATTCCCCAAAATCATTTGCATACCTCTATCCTAATCTCTAAAAAATTTAAACCATCACATGATCCAATAAAACAATCTACAATAAAACCTATACAAAAAGGGATTTTCTAGGTGATGAGCTACACGAATTCACAAAAATCTACAACAAGCACTTTTTTTGAGAAAAACATTTTTTTCTTATACAAGGAGCATCGATATGGTCAAATACATATGAAAAATGAAAAATGAAATATGAAATTACTTCAATCATCTACATGATGCTTTTTTTTCTACAGGATATTGTGAATTCCTATAAGATACCCTACATGTAACATTCCCCAACCTAGATGAGGGCCATTACGTGTAGAAATACTCATAAATCTAGATTTTTCTGCTAACAAAATTCTTGTAGCTTACCAATTATGAATTAAACACATATTTAACTATGGTCGGATACCATTAATTAAATGCATCTACGACAAGATGAAAAACATGAATGCAACTGCTCAAGCAAAACAACAAACACATGGAATTCATATAAAACATTTACACAATAGAATATCATCATAAAAACAATAGAAAACTTATTTGTTAATAGTTAACCAATTGGTTGCATATGAAGCATGAACCTTTGATCCATAAGCATTGTTATTCATTCTCTCTCAACAACAAGTCACCCCTAAACTAAGGCTATGAGTCCACAAGGAGATCTATACCTCCTAGTTGTCCTTTCTCCACACACAGTAGCCCCAAAAATTAAAGTTCTACTCCCACAATATTTCAATCCTCCAACTCTCTTTCCCACAACCTTCAAAACCTAAGGAATGCACCCCCTTCACTGCTCCGAATCCCTCGGGTTGTACCATTCATTTATCATGGCTTCCAGTTCACTCAGTTGGTTGGGAATCTCTTAGTTGGGGACTCCAAGAACTCTTAGCTACTTAAGGAGTGCTCACAATAGCCTTCATGAGGCTCTTAAACCATTTCCTCAACGCAAAAAATGCACTATAGGAACACAACCCATTTTTACAAGCACATGGGCCCCTTTCTCGACATAAAACACAGCCAAATCATGGTTTCCTTCAAGCACAACATGATTGGTTCTCTTCCCAACACTCACATCATCTCTTTCTAACCAAAATATGAATGTAGAGAACTTTATCCTTATGCATACGAATTTCCCTTCTTCTCCCTTACTTGCTTGACTCACAATCTCCCCAAGGATGATTGTACTCATTCCCAATCTCTCCAATAATTATGGGATGCAACTCATCACACCCAACCTCTTACATGAGTTTAATGAATGGTTTTGGGAACACTCGACAGTAAATACAAGGTTATACACAATGATAATAATTTCAAGAAACGTGGGTTGGACTAATACCCATGAATATTTTCCCCTTGGACCCCTCTCTCTCTTGTGGAATTATATTCCCCCACCATTTTCATCCCTCTTGTATTGCATCTAGTGGTGATCATTTTTATTAATCTTTCTAATATACATAATGCATAGTTCATCCCTCGGTCATATCAATCAATAAGGGCTCTTTACCCCAATCATATCATCTCACCATCCTAATTCACATTTATAAAATTATATTATAATTTGTGTGGATTAAAACCAGGGGTGTTACATTCCCCTCCCCCTTATTTTTTCACTTTCCTCAGTGCGCAACACCACCAGGTGTACATTCATTTTACAATTTTGGCTCCCTAGCCATTAGTCAACATATAGGCTCTCCAACCTAATATCACATGGGAATTATGGCCCAATAACATAAATACATCGGCACTTTGGCCTCAAAAAACATAAATACATGTGTGTCCTGACCCCAAAACATAGAAACATAACCCACTAGCATTATCCTATAGCTATCCTAATTTCCACCATCTCTCTTCCTCTTGACCTGGGCAACCCAAGGAATGTACCCCTTGCACCGCTCTCAATCAATCAGGTTGTACCATTATTTTATCAGGGATAACCCAAGGAATGTGCCTCTTTACTTTCCTCGGTCCATCACATTGTACCATTTGTTTATCAAGGTCTCTCTGGTACAGGTAAAAAGGAATCTCACTACTGGGAATTCAAGGGACTCACTACTAGGAAAAATTCCAGTAAATAACAAATAGAAACCTTGTTGTTGCAGTGCAACTCACACAAGATTTCACTCTTCAAACCTAAAAACATGGTTATTTGACAGTGAAAATCCCACACAGTATTTATCTCTTTAGGACTGGAAACTTGGTTCTCCAGTCTTCAACTATCATCGCCCTTCGACTCATGCATATCTTTCTCTATTACTCAGTTCATCAAGCGATCCATCTTTTTCGAGAGTGTTCTTACACATTAAAATGCCAAATTATCACTAGAATTCCACTAGCAATATGTAACATGTGGCATCTGCATCATGTGCATATAGCCAATATGAGACATCATCATACAATTTTCAATTATGAATTTTCAAATATGTTTTATACAGGAAAACATAATTTTTGAACCATGAGTCTTCTGCTCATAATTGTTTGTCTCTTGCAGTAGTAGGTACCAATCTTTCTTATGGTCTTACATCCCTTCCATATCCAAGATCATTCTTCCTGCAATTTTTCCAATTTTCACTCAGCCAAATAAATTGTTAGCAATTTTAAATTATAAATTTTCAAAATTGTTTTATATAAGAAAATAAAATTTCTCAAGCATGAGATTTATGCTCATAATCATTTGGCTCTTTCAACCGTAGGTGTTAGTCTTCCTTATGGACTTACACCATTTCCCTATCTAGGACCAATCTACCTACAATTTCTTCAACTTTCATTTAGCAAAAAATTTGTCAGTGTCCATGCACATTATCATTTCTTTGCCACATTTGCAATCATCCCATGAAGTGATTTCAAAATTATATAACTCTAAAAATTCAATCACTTCCAACCATTATTCATACTAAAAAGAATGAAACTATCATTCATGTACATGCATTATCTAGCATACCAAGCTTTTCATAATGCAATCAAACTTTACCAATAAATAAAACTAATGTGTCAATACCCATGGCCACATATACACAATGCATCCTTGCATTGACTTTGGAATACCATATATCCAAGTCATATATTCCACCATGGTGAGTTGGAAGGTCTAGCCAATTCCTCAACACATTATCCAAACTTTCCCCCATTTAATTGTGTGATCATTTGGATACCTTCCTCTTCAACCCATACACAACACTAGGAATATAATTCTCTTAGTATTAATTGCTATTGCGGGAGTATGTCTCTTGAATTAACTCAAGTATGATCCCATAACCAACATAAAATATTATGCAATTAAATTCCATATGGATGTGTTCGGGCATGAAATAAATTTTTACCTTCAAGGCTCTCTGCCCTTCACATTGATTTAATTATTGGAATTTAATTGAGGGAACTTTTACCCCAGTTCCCTTTAGCAATTATGCATTACAAACAACCAAATACTTGCATGGTTGTTATCATATTTACTTGATGTTACCTAATCATTTGATATTTTGTAGAATCTTGTAGGCTTCCTTCGCCAATATCTGGATAGACATTCTTACCATCCTTATTCATTTTCATATGGATGGGTATCATATGTAGCAATAGAATCAACTTCTTTATCAATGATATAAACAATTTCCTAGATACACAATCCATCATTAGTATTATTCAAATATCACAACATCATTAGTTCATATATATATATATATATATATATATATATATATATATATATATATATATATATATATACTACTCTTAGTCTACACTCATGCCATATACATGTAAAGGCATGTCCATATGCACAAAATTCCCATCAGTATGCACTAATAAATTAATCTAATCATCCATATTTCATCTACATGTATTCTATCTTTCTTATATGCATCCATGCATCACTTCCATTATGCACCCAAATGCATATTTATTTCAGCTTTATTTATTTATTTATTTTGTTGTTGTTGTTGTAGATGGATATCCTTGAATTCTTGTAGAACCTCATTGACTTGTGCACTACCATTCTACTCAAATGTGCACCACTAGCCCCTATTATGAACCTTTTATCCAAGCCTCACTTAACTATTCTTCATTTTCAGCCACTAGATCCACTAATGTTGTCATATCGCAATTGCTTCCTTTATGCATATAATCATGTCCCAACATATTTTGGCTAAAATTATCAATATTCATAGTGTTGTAACATGCACTACTCTAGCTAAATATTAACACTTCAATCTAATAAACCACTCCCCATTTACTTGATCAAATTGGTCTTGAAATACCATTATTATTTATCGATGTTTCAACATTCTGAAATGTTTCATTTATGTCGTATTTCCCAATATATTTTTCTATCCATGGATTTTCTAGAATTTAAATACCTATTTTTACATCATGGAGTGATCCAATGTGAATCATTGTCTATCCACTCAAGACCACACTTCTCCAAATGGAATGCTACACTCCTCCATTTTCACATGTACAATGTTTCCACTGCGCACTCTAATAATAGAGGGAGCTTTCTTGTTCTGAGTACTTTAGACAAACATTTTGGCTCATATATAACAATTCCCTCTTCATGCATTCTTATGCATGCACATAGGTATGGAGTCCTCCTTAACTCCCCATGCATGCTATGAAATTTCTCACATGTTGGCTTCATGCTTTATGTGAGAACCTCTATTAATTTTCCTTTGCAATACATTCTGACTCTATAGAAGTTGAACACTAATATATCTCTTCTCTTCCTTCATCCTTTTTCAGCCTTTCATCACTTGCTTTGTATCCCTGCACTTCCCTTTATATATATTTGATGCTTTATCCAATTGTACAAGATTTAACTACTTCCATGTCTAATGGAACTTGGGATTATTTTAGAACAAACACAGACAATGCTCATTTTTGGAATATTATCATCTAGCTAGCAATACCATCACACAACACTTTTTGCTAGAGTGATCCTCTGCTTATTAACAATGCCATGTTAATAAGATCAACCCCTTTTTATTTTTCTAATATATCGCAGTTCAAATGTGCCTCTATACCTATTCATAGGAACTATCATGAGTTTCAATACACTTCCTTACCCAACAATCACATATGGCACTCACTTCTATCATCTAGGAAAGTTCTTCCAAATTATGACATTATTTGGAAAAATGTTCACATCGAGTAGTTACATGGTTCATGGAATCCAATTCCACTTTTTTTTCTTGTCAATTTTTGGAGAAACCCAATGATCCTCAAGAGAACTTATACCTTCTATCATATTGTCCTCTAGATTGTCAGAATGTGCTCATTTTACCATAGACAATATCATTATTGTCACCCAACCATAGGCCAAAGCCACCCTCCAAGCACCTTAACCTTGACAAAGAATCATTTTGGAAGAAAACCCTAGGATAGATAGCCAAACAAAGGGTGGTGCATCTTTCTCCAAGAATAGCGCACCAAGAAAGAGTAACAAGAGCTTATCAGAGAGTCCAAACCATAACCCAGAGATAGTCCAAGCCAAAACCAAAATCCGCTAGTTGCAGCAGCTGCAACGACAAATCTCCTCCAAACTTGTGCTCAAACTGGCCAACTGCAATGTGCACAAGTGTTGCTTCTACAGTTCTGAGAATGCTTGCCAGAATGAAGACTAGCCTCCTATATTTATACTAAATCTAGCAAACTGCCCAGGCTGACTTCTTATTCTGGGTGCCTATTTACTTAGTATATAATATTTCCTTTAGACGACTTCTTCTCTTGGAGGATAATAACCTAATACAAGTTATCCTCTTGAGCCAACTTGTCTTCTAGGGTTATTAGCCAACTAATTAGGATTTCTTCTTGCTTCCCATAATATTTTATTCTCGTTAGGTTTACACGTGGAGGTAAATACCTTTCGCAACTACCATAATATCAACACTCCCTCCTAGCTAGGGAGGTATTGAAGGTAATGGTCTTGAGAACAAATATACCATTCACCCGGTAACATCAACATAGTCGTATAGACTATCTCATGACTAGATCATGAGCACCATCATCACTATCAGTGTCATCAGTTGCATCATCTCTTGAAACCATACTACATATGAGTAATCAGACATGATGTTAAATAAGTCACTCACTCCATAGAGCGACACAAGAACCATTCTTCTAATCTGGGCATATGTCCTAGAAGAATAAATGTCCTGGACCATTTTCCATCTGGGAAATCTCTATCCATTGATCATCCATCTAGATGATTAAACATTTTCCAACACTACTAATAGTCTTCAAGGCAATCGGAACAATGTCATTCAATAGAATACAACTGTGTCTATCCATAGTAGTACACAACTATTATCCAGTGGTACTATACCACACCAAGTAGCACACCGATACTTGATCAGTGACATATAGTCACAATCAGTAAAACACATCCACCACAGTAGTATACATCTATTGTCTGGAGACATATAGTCTCCATAACAACCATATCATCTAATATCAACCTGCACAGAAAACATTGTTATGATATAAACTAAGTAATCTGGGCCATTATTCCACTCAAATATGTGAGATCTATAAGAGCATCTGCCCTCAAAAGGTAAAACATCAATGATGAGCTATCTGGATTATTCTTCTCAAGCAAGGAAGAATAATTGTCCCAATTTATGAGCCTGGACCATTCCCTATCCGAGCCATTCCTCCGGCACTAAACAAAGTACAACCTGGAGAGAATGAATCTGTCATAGGGAATGCATGTCCCTGATTGTTGAATCTGGACCATTCACCTATCTGGGCCATTCCTCCAACACTAAAAAAAGTGCATCCTAGAGAGAATGAATCTTCCCTAGGGAATGACTGTCCGGACCATTTCCAAAGGAAATGAATGTCCTGCACCAACCTCCAAAACAGACCATTCTTTGAAACTGCTCACAACTGTGAGTTTCGAAAGAATGATTGTCTGACGAAGCGGGCCAGTCTTCTTGACCACTACTAAGAGTGACCGTCAAGAAGAGAGACTTTCCTAGACCATTCCCTATGGTAACCATAAGGGGAATCGTTGTCTCTCGTACATCAGCAATCCATTGAACCATTTTCATTACAAAAATGACAGTTCGATCTGGACCATTTTCCGAATTGGAAAATGTATGCCCATCAGAAATCTCAAACCACTTTCCAAACTGGAAATGAACTGCTCATCCTAGACCATTTTTTGAACTTGAAAAATGTTTGTCCATAAATCAATAACACATCAGTGCTCCCTCCCAACCTGGGAGTCATCTCTTCCTTTTTCAATAAGTAAGTTGTCTTCACGATCTCCAACTTGAGTACACAAAATTTTTCATCTTGGACAGAAGCTTCACCAAAATTTCTACTTATCTGCTCATCTGTGGAGATATATATTGGAAAACCACTTTCTCTTTTCTAGACTTCATCATAGAGAGTGTAATGCTTGATCTCAATGTACTTCAGTCTTTCTGGAACACTGGTTTTCTCTGAAGGCTTCATATAGCTCTAATCAATGTAGTATATCTTTGTTGGATTCATCTTTTGTTTATTTCTAGCTCATAACATCGTGGTAGGGCTCAAACTAGAACATATCTGTGAGAGTTTGTCATATATTAGCAATCCATCATCCTGGATTTCTAAGTAACCATTCTGATACAATATCTTTGTTATAGAAATATTTTCACCATGCTTCTGATGTGTATTGAAAAGCTTTGCACCAAGTTGTTTGAGTCCATACAAAATCTTCTTTCATCTACATATAAGGGTCTCTTTCTGGCATACCTCAAAGCCTTGAGGTTTCTCTACATACACTCTTTGTTCAATTATTCTGGAGAACAACTTTTGCATTCATCTGATGTCAATTCCAACCCATGGATATTGTGGACGATATAATGGCTCATGTAGAGGTATGTCTAGTTTACTTGAACAAGCAATCATAATAGTCTTCTCCCTCCATCTGGGAAAACCTCTAGTTCTGGATCTTGCAATGCTTACATTCATAAGTCTTTCATACATTTTTATTTATCACAACTTTCAATTCCTCTGCTTGATTACTTTTAGTGAGTTCATATCGGGCTGGTAGTCTTGTGATTCTCGATACATTGACTGGTTGTTCTGTCTTTTCCTTCTCTCTTGGAATATTCATGTTCTTCATCATGTTTCTCTTTAGCTCTTGAGTTCATGTATTTTTCTATAGATTCCATGCTCTGAAGATTCCAACTTCTTTCTTTCATCATAGGATCATGGATGTGGATGGAAAATCAGGAATTACTTTAAGGATTTTTTTCGAAAAAGACTTCTTCTGAAGTCACACTGAACACGTGCTTCTTTTCATGGTTTCTACCATGGATAGATACTTCATCATCTTCAATGGATCATATAATTTAGGATTATCTTCCTCCTAATCCTTGCTTCATGCATGAATGCATGTTCTTCTTTTGATAATATAATCGGTTCCTTCCATCTAGGAGATTCCATGCTTCCGTCTACATCCTTATTGCCTTTTGCAAAGTGTCACAAATATTTTTCCAATTTTCTCTTGATTACTGACTTCTTTTTGTCTTTACTTCTTCTAGGTTTCTTCAAGATTGATTCTTAATTCAGCTTATCTTTCAGTTGTTACTTATGTAATAACTTCCACATGAATTGTTTGATGTACTTCATCCTTTCATGTGTATTGTGTGACTTGTAGTCATAATGATAGCAATCCTTATCTTGTTGCTTCTTCCATAGGTATAGTTTCTCCTTGAACATATTATCTTCTAAGAAATAGATATGAAATATATGTACAGAAAACATGGTATGTACAAGAACTATGAAGAGTATTGTTACCTTGTCTTAGAAGAAGAAGTTTGTTTTATCCTGCTTGGTCTTCTTTGTAGGTTCATTTTCTTCGGCAACTGGTGCTCCATGTGTCTCCTTTCTTTTCTTTATCTCGAGACAATGATTCTTGTGGTGACCATACTTTCGACAGTTGAAGCATTGTATTTCTAACATATATTTCTCTTGATTTGGCTTCTTCCTTGAACCAAACTTCCTTTTGTTCCTGAAATTCTTGAATCTTGATGTGAAGGCTTGATCATTGTACTTATTTTGGGGTTTCTCTTTTGCACTGGTCCTTGATTCTTCTTGAGCACAGCAAGTCCAAATTTCTTCAAATGTATGATACTCCTTCCTTGTGTTCATGCTTGCGGCAAATGCATCCCATGTCTTGGGAAGACCATTGAGTACTATGTTTACCAATTCCTTCTCTGAAATGATCTCTTCAATAGCTTGTAGTTGATATCTTAACTGAGATATTCTCACAAAGTATCATGTTATGTTGTCATCATCATTCATCTTCGTGTCACGGAGCTCATTCTTTAGACTCATTACTTGTCCAATGTTTCTGACTGAGAAGAGGTTTGTTAGGGAATCATACATCTTCTTCGATGAGTCAAGATGGGAGATGTAGGGTATCAAGTGGTATTTTATAGAGTCCACTATGATACTCATGGAATTGATGTCACCGTCTTTGAACTTCTCCATAACTGCAACATTATGTGGTTCCTTCTCTTTTCCTTCTTCAAACTCTGGTTCCACGATCTTTCCTTTCATGATATCCATCACTTTATTCTTGGCAAGGATGAGGTCAATCATTGTCTTCCACGCTCTGAATTTAGAAGCTCCATCTAACTTGTTTTATGACTTCATAGAGTAATTCATGGATTATTTGACTTGGTCAACCCTAGATTTGACCAAAAACTCAAACTTGATGTCTTGGCTTGCTGGGAGTACCAAGAGATGCGCTAGGCTAGGGCGCACTAGTCTATCCAGAAATTAGGTTAATCCCTTCACTTAAGGTGCCTCAATGAGAGGGTTAGGGTTTCTGCAACTGCACCTGCTAGTAACCCTAGCAGCATTGATTTAGTAACTGCTCCTGCTAGAAACCCTAGTGGGAATTCTTCAACGAGATTAGTATCCTTATGGCTATGCTCCCTTCTAGTGGTTATACTGAATGAAGGAGGTGTGGGCCCAGAACCTATTAGAATGTGCTCATTTTATCATAGACAATATTACTATTGTCACCCAACCATAGGCCGAAGCCACCCTCCGAGCACCTTAACCTTGACAGGGAATTATTCTGGAAGCAAACCCTAGGCTAGATAGTCAAACAAAGGGTGGCACATATTTCTCCAAGAATAGTGCACCAAGAAAGAGTAACAAGAGTTGATCAGAGAGTCCAAACCATAACCAAGAGATAGTCCAAGCCAAAACCAAAATCTATTGGCTGCAGCAGCTGCAACGACAGCTCTCCTCCAAACTTGTGCACAAACTGGCCAACTGCAGTGCGCACAAGTGATGCTTCTATCATTCTAAGAATGCCTGCCAGAATGAAGACTGGCCTCCTGTATTTATACTAAATCTGGAAAACTTCATGAGCCGACTTCTTATTATGGGTGCCTATTTACTTAGTATATAATATTTCCTTTAGCCGACTTCTTCTCTTGGAGGCTAATAACATAATACAAGTTATCCTCTTGAGCCGACTTGTCTTCTAGGGTTATTAGCCAACTAATTAGGGCTTCTTATTGCTTCCTAGAATATTTTATTCTTGTCAAGTTTACACGTGGAGGTAAATACCTTCTGCATCTACCATAATATCAATATAGATTACCTTTCCAATGACCATACTCAAGCTTCAATATGATTTACAAGCCAAAATTCATGGCTTCCTGAAATTCCCATTCTGCTCAATGGTGTCCTTCAATTCCACCAAACACCTTACTTGAGGATCCCTTGGCTCAAAACTAAATTCTCCTATCCAATAGCTTTCCAATGACTACTTTCTTTCTCAATTTTGAGCTCTGGGAATAAAGTTATAGTTAATTGGGTTTTCCAATTTACTCCTTTTATGCACCTTTCACCCTGGTGAAGTTAATCTCAAACGCAAGCTCTTTCCACCTAAAGAGGAAAACATGCTAGGAACCAAGGAAATGTTTCTAAACAACATAAATAATAATATTGAAATTGAAATTATAGAAACTCTCAGATTTTCAAACTAATGTTCCAATCAAAATTTACAGCAATCTGGAAATGACAGTTTTTCGCCTTTTCACTTTTTTTTGGCTTAGCAATTTTATCCCTGTTCATGCCTCCCTACACCAAATCCTTTGGTATTTTGATAGAATCTCTTTGGGTGTGTCCATGACTACCTTATAAACAATCTACCAAAATATCACTTTCATCCAGGCTCTACGCTGATAGTTATGGCTTGCAAAAAAATTTATTGTTTTATATTTTTAGCCATGTATGTCCCAACTATGTTATTTCTCTTCCTGTACATTTTTATGTACCTAGATTCCAAATCTGGTTTTATGTATGCTTAATTGTTTCAATTGTAATTTTCTCATACAAGCCTTGTTTTGTGCTCAGAATATCTCATTGGAAAGCTCTCTATGATTTCTTTTATATAAGTTGCATATACAAGGTTTTAATTTCCTAAAATCGTTGTTTTATGGCCTCAAAATCACCTTGCAAGTTGATGACCTTCAAAAATAGGACAAAATTGACTATTTTACTATTGTAATAGTATTTTAACCTAAGTTGTTGATATCAAAATTGGGGGAAATCTCAGTCGTTGATTTGATAAACCTTCCCTAGGTCCATGGATGAATATCCATTGTTGATTTCCATTTCGAAGAGATATGGATCGTTGAACTGAACATTGTCGGTGATCAGCATTTTCCTTTGGACGCACACAACACTCTGCCAAAAATTTTGACCCAACCATCGACCCCTTCCTTTGAAAACCAACTTCCAAGAAATAACTGAGTCGATCGATCCAACCATCATCCATTGGTTATCGATTGTTTCTATGGGACAAATGATATGTTTTACCTATTCAACCAACCTGGTCATTAGCCATCAGCCATTTATTGGCTAATGTGGCCTAACATGTGGATGTTGACATGGAAACCTGGCAGACATGGCATGACACCTGGAGGTTAACATGGCATGAAACCTAGAGGCTAACGTGGCATGACATGTGTATTTTGATGTGGTATGACACATGGATGTTGATGTGGCATGAGATGTCATCCTCCTCTTTCCTTCATCGATGATTGGAAACTTCTCTTGGATGAATTTAAACTTCACCAATTTTTTCGACTCAGACATCGTCCATTGGAGATTTATTTTTTTGTGAAAAAAACACTTCACCAAATTTTTTGACCCGATAAATCTTGGCCATCGATCTACTCCACTTTCCACACTACCAAAAATAGATCCATACGGTCAATCCATTTCAATTTCCAAACCACCTAAAACAAATCCAGACCATCGATCTATTTCACTTTCCAAACCACCGAAAAAAATACATACCATCAATCTGATTCTCCTTCCCATCTATTGAAAATGAATCTCTATTTTCAATTTGATTCACCTTCCTAACTGTTGAAAATGAATCTCAACTATTGATTTGATTCACCTTCCCAACTACCAAAAATGAATCTCGATCATCGATTTGATTTTCCTTCCCAACTGTCGAAAATGAATCTCGACCATCTATTTGATTCACCTTCCGAACTATCGAAAATGAATCTAGACCATCGATTTGATTCACCTTCCCAACTTTCGAAAATGAATCTCGATCATCAGTTTAATTCACTTTCCCAAATGCTGAAAATGAATCTCAACATTCGATCTTTTTCATTTTCCCAACCTTCAAAAACTTATAAATTTTTGGGTCATTCTACGATGAATTTGGTCATTGATTTTGAAATAAAATGTGATCTTGGAAGTCAATCCATCAATTTTCTCCCAATTCTACAACAGCCATTAAAACATGAATTTCAACCTTCCAAGTTGAATTTTAACTCCACTGCATATTAACATCATTTCATTTCCCATGTTCTAAACTTAATGATGAAATGTGTTATTGAGATGGTAGTTATGCACAATTTGAGTGATATTTTCAAGCAAAAAGAGAGAGTTTTGATTCTTCCCTATTTTTACTTCTTCCTATCATATTCCTTTGCATGCTTGATTGCTTGTCAATTAAGAGCCATTGTTTTAAATTATATTTAATGAAAAATGGTATTTGATGATTAAAATGCTATGAATTGTATATACTAATTTGGTCATACATGATTATTTAGATAAGTTTCTTCAGTCAAGTTAGTAATCGCTCTAACAACAGAGGAAACAAAGGGAAGTGGATAGAGGAAGGCAACCTCTCACAAAAAATGCAATTTTGGATTTTATTTTATGATGACATTTTCATTCTCATTTTTACAGTGGGACATATATATATATATATATATATATATATATATATATAAATTTTGGGTCAACCGATATGATGATTTATTTTTGGCATACTTATATTATTTTGGCAAACATAAATGATATTTATGGCATGGTTATTTTGGGGGATTTTTGGATGTACATATATTTTATTGAGATGGCATCGTACACGTTTAAAATCATGGAGGAACAAAGGAATATTGAAAATTAAACAAATCAAGTCATGTAGGGGGTCCCCACCTATTAGTTGTTATTATTTATTATTACTATTTATAATTATTTAATAAATAAGTCCTAACTTATTTAAGTTATTTAATTCTATAACTAAAAGGTAGTTGAAATTGATTGAACTACCTCTTGGAGAATAGAAGAGAGAAGACAAGGAAGGACAAAAGGGGGGAGAATGGAGAGGCAATTTTGATAAAGGTATGCTCTAGTTTGAAAGTGAGATTTATCTTTCCTTCACTCATTTACGAATTACATGAGATTTGAATCCTGTTTTTGACAGAAGGGTTATACTGAAGCAAGAAGAAGGAATAAGAAGCATAGACTCTTGATATGCTTCAAAAGGTCATTCATTTGTCTCAGTAATATGTTAATTTTAATTCAACTTCAGAATTAGTTTTTAGTGTTAATTAGAATTATTTTCCAGAGTCAAGACAATAATGCATGTGTAGCTTGGTTGATCCAATACTCTTATGGTCTTGGTATTTTATTTGAAGACATCAGTCATCTTTGTATGATGTAGAATTCCATCCTAGACTTATAAGTCTAACTTTGGTCCTGACCTTCGTAGGGGTTTGTAAAGAAAGGATTAGGTTGTAATTTGGAATGAAGTCAATAAAAACATCTATTGATTTTAATTTCACTTTTGGCTCTGTTGTATGATTATATTTTAGATTTTCTTCCTTCGGGTTGTTTATTTAAATTTGTTTATAAAAAATCACATACAAACACTTTTTTTATTTTTCTTTTATCGAGTCACTTATCTATAAAATAACATCAGGCCCAAGGACTTATTTCTAGAGCACTGACTGATATTGTTTTACTAGGAGATAAACCTAGGGTAATAATCCCACCTATCTCACCTTTGTTAATATTATGGTATCTTCGAGAGGTATGAACCTCTATTATGACCTATGACGAGACTAGAATCCTCCGGAAGGAAGCAAAGAATTGAAGGAAACCCTAGACAAGTTGTCGATTGAACAAATATATTTATATTGAATTTATTGATGCCCAGAAGGAGAAGTCGGCCCCAGTTAGACTGGCCAGGTCGGCCCCAGTTAGACTGGCCAGTCCACTATAAATACAGGGCGCCAGTTTCATTATTTGTCATCTCAGCAGTTGCAGTGAGAGATAAGTCTGTGCGGGCAGTTGCAGGCAACAACAGTTTTGTGCGCAGGTTTTCTGGGAGAGATGGAAAGTGGTGCGCTAGCTTCTGGGTGGGATCATCTGTTTAGTTTAGTTTCTAATCTTTTTCTTGGTGCATTTAGCCTCTCTTGGTTATTGATTGCAGCCAGAATTCTCTTCTTGGTCAAGTTCAAGGTGCTCGGAGGGTGGCTTAAGGCATGTGGTTGGGTGACGAGGGTATCGTCAATGGTTAAACGAGCACAATCCTCTATATTCTAACAGGTTATGGGCCCACACCCCCTTCATTCAGCCTAAAATGCTGGAAGGAAACATAACCGCTAGGTATTGATCTCATTGAGGAATTGTCGCTAGGGTTACTAGCAGGAGTAGCTTCCAAAGAACTGCAGCTAGGGTTACTAGCAGTAGCAGTTGCAGAAACCCCAATTCTCAGATCCGGCACCTTGTGATGGAGCATCTTGCTCAAGGAGAATATATCCATATGCGCCCTAACTCAACGCACATATTGACTTTCTCAAAAGAGAGAAAAGACACAATTGAAGTTTTGGATCAAGGCATGACCAGTTATCAGTCAACCAAAGACATGTGTGAAACAATCAGTCTCTTACATTACTCAGCACTTACCTGGACAACTGAAGATGATATGTGGATAATCGACAGTGGATCTTCCAAGCACATGATGGGAGATCAAGCTAGACTCTCAGATCTAAATGAGAGAAAGACATCGTACAAAGTGGAGCTTGGAGACAAAAGCACCTACCCCGTCGAAGGATTTCGACAAGCCTCCATCAAATTGGAATCAGGTAATCATGTTCACTTAAGCAATGTTCTATGTGTACCTGGTTTAGAAAAGAATCTTGTATCAATATCATGTTTAGAAGACAAAGGAAACAGAATAGCCTTCATAGATGAAAAGGTGTTATCATGGCATAAAGATTCCAGCATAGAAGATGCTAGGGTTATTGGAAGACGTGAAGGGAATCTATATAGACTACTAGAATGAAATGAAGAAGCCCTAGTACATGATGAAGTCAACCCTAATGAGATTTGGAATAGAAGGTACGCTCATATCAATTATCAAGCATTATCTTTCCTCAGAAAGATGGTTGAAGGGATACCAGAATTGAAGTCTACACATGAAGGAATTTGTAAGGGATGTGCCCTTGGGAAGAACATTAAGAAACCATTCCCAAGCAGCAACAACATATCTAAGGAAACCCTAGATCTAATACACTCGGATGTTTGCGGTCCAATGCCATTCAAATATTTAGGAGGAGCTCTCTACTACTTAACATTCATAGATGACTATTCAAGGAAGACGTGGTTGTACCTACTGAAGTCAAAATATGAAGTATTCAACAAGTTCCAAGAATTCAAGGCAGAAATAGAAAACCTTACGAACAAGAAGATAAAGACATTAAGAACAGATAATGGAGGAGAATACACCTCGAAGGAGTTCGTTGCATTCTGCAAATCAGCAGGGATTAGGAGGGAGCTAACTGTTCCTCATAATCCTCAACAAAACGGTGTAGTAGGAAGAAAGAACAAGTCCATCGAAGAAACAGTAAAGGCCCTATTGAACGTGTTATCACTCCAGGAAACTACTTAGGGTTGTAAACTAAGTATGCCTGGTAACTTAAGAATTGAATACTTTTCAGTAGGTGGATCAATGGGATACTAAGATATCACAATGGAGAGATTACTTATCAGAATAGCTTAATGAACCAGTGCTTTTAGAAACTGTAAATCAGATGCCAGATAACAGGAAAGGTATGAAGAATATAGCTTAGACAACCAAATACATTGGAATGCAGGGTTTAAATAACCAA
>ML780876.1:520581-564965 GCA_009831015.1 Picea engelmannii | reverse complement strand
AGAAGGTGAAAATGATGAAAAGAATCAACCTGATCATCCTATGGAGATATGTGAGAACGTTGATCCAGTTAATATACCAAAGAATAAGAAATGACCAGCTTGGCTTGAAGCCACCTTACAAGACGCAGAAAGAATCAAGGTTCCAGAAGGAACATCCAGGAAGACTAAAAGACCGAAAAGATTCTCAAGTTATGCAGCATACATGACAAAGCTTATAGATGAAGAACCTACTACATTTGAAGAAGTAGTTAAAAGGGAACAATGGAAAGAAGCTATGGCGGAAGAACATCAATCCATTATGAGAAATGAAGTATGGGAAAGTGTACCTAGACCAAAAGAGAAATCAGTTGTAACTTCAAAATGGGTATACAAGATCAAACATGCAGCAGACAAAAGCGTGGATAAATATAAGGCAATATTCGTGGCCAGAGGGTTCTCCCAGAAGGAGGGAGAAGACTATGACGAAACCTTTGCTCCGGTAGCAAGGTATACTTCCATCAGAACTATCATATCTCTTGTCGCTCCCATGGGATGGAATCTACACCAGATGGATGTAAAGACAACCTTTCTCAATGGAGCCATCGAAGAAGAAGTATATACTGAACAACCTCAAGGATTCGAGGTACACTCCAGAGACACTCATGTTTGCAGACTGAAGAAATATCTATATGGACTCAAGCAATATCCAAGGGCTTGGTATGCCAGAATGGACAGTTATCTAACCAGACTTGGTTTTTCCAAGAGTCATGCAGATCCAAACCTTTACTACA
This sequence comes from Picea engelmannii, assembly GCA_009831015.1. Taxonomy (NCBI): domain Eukaryota; kingdom Viridiplantae; phylum Streptophyta; class Pinopsida; order Pinales; family Pinaceae; genus Picea; species Picea engelmannii. The sequence goes on along the minus strand of ML780876.1, from coordinate 564,195 downwards.
AAGTTTTGAACAATGCACCTGTAATTCTACTGTTATATGTTGATGATCTATTCATAACAGGTGAAGAATCTCTAATCATTCAATGCAAGAAGGATTTAGCCTATGAATTTGATATGAAATATCTAGGTCTCATGCACTATTACTTGGGACTAGAAGTATGGCAAAAGCGTGGTGAAGTATTCCTAGGACAAGGAAAATATGCAATAAAGATCCTTCAGAAGTTTGGAATGATGGACTGTAAGTCCATGGACACTCCTATGAATGCGGATATAAGAAAAGTGAAAGTCCCAGATTCCGATCCAGTAGATCCATCTCTATATCGACAACTAATTGGATCATTGATGTATTTGGTAAATACTCGACTAGATATTTGCTTTGCTATAAATACATTAAGTCAGTTCTAGGTGGAACCAAGACAAGAGCATTGGATAGCTGCAAAGCATTTCTTAAGATATATTCATGGGATAATAAACTATGGCTTAAAATATACTGCATCCAGTGATATCCAACTTCATGGATTCACAGACTTTGATTGGGCAGGAAGTGCAGAAGACAGAAAGAGTACTTCAGGTATGTGTTTCAGCTTGGGCTCCGCTATGATATCTTGGATCAGTAGGAAGCATAAGTCTGTCGCACTTAGTATAGTAGAAGCAGAGTATATGGCAGCTTGTGAAGCATGCACAAAAGCAGTATGGCTAAGGAAGTTAATATCCGATTTATTTGATCAGACTCCATAATCGACCACAATATATTGTGATAATCAGAGTTGTATAAGATTATCCGAGCATCTAGTGTTTCATGAAAGGTCGAAGCACATTGAGATCAAATACTACTTTATCCAAGATAAAGTCCAGGAAGGAGAGGTAAATCTCGAGTATATCCCCACTGATGAGCAAACAACAGATATCCTGACAAAGCCTCTTTCCAGAATCAAGTTTGCATATTTCCGAGAGAAGATGGGGATTGTGGAAATAACTCCCTTAGCTGAAAGGGAAGACTCTCCAGGATAGAGAAGGTACGCAAAAATGTTTATTTATGTGATTAAAATAACTCTCCAGTTAGGAGGGAGTATTGAAAATGTTATTTATTTTTGTAAGAGTCCAGATTGGACAGATGCTTTCCTGTTCGGAAAGTGGATTGAGATTTCTGACGGACAGTGGCTTCCCATTGTAGTTAACATGGGAGGCAGACTGATTGTTGATGTATCATAGGCAAGGACTTCCCATTATGGGGAGTGGTCTAGGATAGTCATTCTTCTTGGCAGTCACTCTGTGTAGTGGTCAAGTAGAATGGTCCCCCTCGCCAGGCAGTCATTCTTTCGAAGTTCACAGTTGTGAGCAGTTTCGAAGAATCGTTCATTTTGGAGGTTGATGCAGGACAGACATTCCTCGAGGGTAGACTCATTCTTTCCAGGTTACACTTGTTTAGTGTCAGAGGAATGGCCCAGGGTGGGGAATGGTTCGGACAGCTACTCCTCGAGGGCAGACTCATTCGCTCCAAGTTACACCTTGTTTGGTGTCGGAGGAATGGCCCAGGGTGGGGAGTAGTCCAGGCTCAACAATCAGGGACAGTTATTCCTCGAGGGAAGACTCATTCTCTCCAAGTTACACTTTGTTTAGTGTCGAAAGAATGGCCTAGGGTGGGGAATAGTCCAGGACAGTCATTCCTTAGGGCAGACTCATTCCCTCCAGGTTACACTTTGTTTAGTGTCGGAGGAATGGCCCAGGGTAAGGAATGGTCCAAGCATTTCTTGAGGGCAGACTCATTCTCTCCAGGTTACACTTTGTTTAGTGTCAGAAGAATGGTCCAGGTTCAGAAATCAGAAACAATCCTTCTTCCTTGGTTGAGAAGAATGGGGCAGATAGCCCAGTGTTGATATTCTATATTAAGGGCAGACATTCTTTCAGACCTCATAGATGTGAGTGAAACATTGGCCCAAATGATTATTGTTGATACTCTATACTGAGGGCAGAAATTCTTTTAGATATCACAGACGTGAGTGAAATACTGGCCCAGATGATTCAGTTTTATCATAACCTTGTTTCTATGCAGATGAAGACTACTGTGGTGGCAGACATTCTTTAAGATCTCACAGATGTGAGTGAAAGATTGGCCCAGATGATACAGTTTTTATCATAACATTGTTTCTATGCAGGTTGTTATTTGCTATGAAGGAAAGTTTGTGATTGTGTTTCACAAAGTCTAAGTAGTTGTGTCCTACTGGAATAGACACAGGTGTGTTTTATAAATTGATATTGTACCAGTTGTCATAGGAGATTATCCAGTCGGATAATAATGACAGGTGCTAGTGGTGCTACCAGTTGAATGGTATGTTGTGCTCAAGACCATACCTCCCTATCTAGGAGGGAGTGTTAATATTATGGTAGCTTCGGGAGGTATGAACCTATATTATGACCTATGACGAGACTAGAATCCTCCGGAAGGAAGCAAAGAATTGAAGGAAACCCTAGACAAGTTGTCGGCTAAACAAATATATTTATATTGAATTTATTGATGCCCAGAAGGAGAAGTCGGCCATAGTTAGACTGGCCAGGTCGACCCCAGTTAGACTGGCCAGTCCACTATAAATACAGGGTGCCAGTTTCATTATTTTTCATCTCAGTAGTGGCAGTGAGAGCTAAGTTTGCGCAGGCAGTTGCAGGCAGCAGCAGTTTTGTGCACAGGTTTTCTGGGAGAGCTGGAAAGTGGTGCGCTAGCTTCTAGGTGGGATCATTTGTTCAGTTTAGTTTCTAATCTTTTGCTTGGTGCATTTAGCCTCTCTTGGATATTGATTGCAGCCATAATTCTCTTCTCATTCAAGGTCAAGGTGCTCGGAGGGTGGCTTAAGGCCTGTGGTTGGGTGACGAGGGTATCATCAATGGTTAAACGAGCACAATCCTATATATTCTAACAACCTTAGCCTACTGAGATTTGAAAATGTTGGTATAATGACCTTCCATTCCTCACATCAACATAGCATAACCTCCATATGTAGAACTACTCATAGATGGATGGAGATCCCAACACATGGAGAGAATCAAGGAATGTTGTCCCCACCTACCGCCAGATTCACTGCCAAGATACTAAAAGCCACTATATTCAAACTCATAGTTAAAGGATCCAAAATACATCCAATGAAGACAAGTATTATGAATAAAGGAACATTTGGGATAAAATCCCCACAATTCCTCCTTGATTTAAGGATAGGTTCAAGATTTCTAGGAGTGTAAATAAACCTCAAGGACTATCCTTGGGGGGAAAAAATTACATAGAAGATTGAAGTATTGTATACTGTCATTTTACTCCGAGACTTTGAAGACTTGGGTCTATGCTCCATCGATATACTTGTTGTGATTAATAAAAAAATATGCTTTATTTCTCAGCTCATTAGTCTTTTTTAGGTTCCTTGTATTGCTTGGGTAGGGCCCACTCTAGAGGGATCAAGGACCCTTATGTAATTCCCTTTTCATGTTGTTGTATTTTAGCTTTATATTTTATTTGTTTCAGGTAGCTAATATAATCAACACATAATTATGTTCATGACTATAGTGTAACTTTGTTTCACATGACAAATTTTGTTTATGACTGTAATTTAATTATGCTTCTTGTAGATGTTATTACAAAGTAAGATAGTTTTTCTAGGATCAAGATTCCATTTATATATCATTACAACATGTTTTTATAATTTCATTAGCTTTATAAGGAGTTGATATATTGTTTGAACCATTCTTACTTGTTTTTGGACTTTCTTGTAGGACTATTACAATTCATGTAGAACTGTTAATAGTTCTTGTAGGTCAGCTTAGATTAGGTTTTATTGCATTAATTTTACTTAATTCATGATTGTTCATAATGTTAATGAGATGATATCATACTATGGTACTTCATGAGGGACTAGGAACTCAAATAAGAGACAAATATTTATGTATATTAGTATAGTTTCATTTAGCAAAAACAAGTATGTTTCTTAGATTGATTTCCTTTATGCAATGTGTTCATTAGCAATGTTATGCTTTATATCTTATAATAGTTTTCCTTCAACAATATGTGATCTTAATTATTTCTCATTCATTTCATTTGGTTATGTCATCTTGCTTGCTTAAGTGATGTATTCCCTTTTTCAATTGCTCAGAGTGAGACCTAGGATATCATCGATCCCAACCAATAGATAGATGCATACACATTCTGGAAGAAAAGAAGTATATTATGCTTATATTTTTCATGCTACCTCAAAATGTTGTATGAACCTTGGGTTGATAATTAAAGTTCTAAGTTGAGGAAGTGTTTTTATAAGGCCCACCACATTCGTTGTCATTGTTGGAGAGGTTCTAAAGTTTACACATCATTTTCATTTTATCATCCATACGTTCTAGCATTATATAAGAAAAGAAAAAACTTAAGTTACATTCCCTTTACTTTCATTTTTTTCTAGATGAATGACTCGACCTAGGGATAGAATAGGAAATTTTTTACCTAAATCCCCTACCATAGAAATAGGTCCAGGCAATCAAGAACATTAGCAAGATGGTTGTGAAACACTTTTTCTATAAGCTCTAGAAACTCTTGAGGATTTATTAGAAATAGGAGCAATGTACTTTGAAAATATCTTAGAGAGAGGCCAATCTCCACATACAATGACTAATGAGGAAGATAAAGAAGAGATATTTGAGTTTCCTATAAGGGAAACCATAGGGGAAATGAAATGAAAACATCAACCCTTATGTCCTACCTCACTTCCATGGCCTTATCTTAGAAGATCCTGACACCCTTTAGTTTGAAGTTGTAGTTGTGTGTAGAACTTATGATTATAACTAAGATGAGAAAAATCTCAAATGCTTTCCCTCTACTCTAAAAGACAAAGGTTTGATATGGTTTATTATTTTGGAAAGAAATGGTATTACAAGTTGGGACCAAATGAATAATACCTTCAACAACAAGTACAGGGACAACTATAGAGCAAGGGATACAAGGGATGAGATCTTCTAGATGAACCAAGGGGTGGATGAATCCTTACGATATTTTTAGGAAATATTTAAACTAATCTACAAGAGATCATGTTATAGCACAAGTTGTAGGTTGGGAAAAGCCCAAACCAAATACCAAATGGAGACAACTTAGAGAACACCTACCCATTGTCACCTTATGCAGGTATTAACGCCACTTTCATGATGATGAAAATCACCACAAGGGGAAATATTGGTGACCCTAGGGGGAATGAGATTGAAAGTTGAAATATGGAAGTGTAGCCCCTATAGGTCAAGATACAAAGCATGGAAGGGCTTGAGAAAAGATTCTTGGTGGTAGGCAAAAGTTTCCAAGAGATAAGAGTACCTGTAAGGAGTGATGTACATGCCCGAGACACAAGAACAAGACAAATATATGTGTATAATGTTAGGTGGATAAGAAATTCAATAATGTTGTTCCTAATTGCATAAGTAAACAAAAGTATATATCAGAAGCAAAAACATAGTAAGAGCTTCAAAATAAAGTTTCTTAAAGATTAGTGAAAAGTACAAGAGACAACCTAGCAAATTGACTAGTTTAGTTTACGAACAAAGCATAAAACTTTATGCAGAAATAATTATCAGCCTTATAGCTGTAACAAACAAGTTATTACAGCAAACAAATATGTCATCAAAACTTGCCAAAAATCCACCCAAAAAGTGTGCTAGCCTTAGTAGATTAATGTGGCAAAATTTTAGCAACTTTCAACGGTTGAGTAGTGAGTTATAAATGAAAGAGAGTTAGGTTTTCTGCATCCATAATGGCTATAGATAAAATGTTATAACAGCAGCAAGAAATGTGTGGCACCTTGAGACACCCTAGTGGCAATGACAAGCCTAGAACATAAAGAAGAGATTGCAACTTGAACAAGTTGATTATCTTGTGTTTTTGCGTATCCCAATGGAACAATTTTATTTCTCCAATGAAAATTGAAAGTGATTAGCGCTTCAACTATTGGTTTAAGGAGTCAAAAAATGAGTTAACTATACTACTTCCTTGGGGGTGTAAACCCTCTTATTCCCCAAGGCAAGAAAAGATAACTAGGAAGTGCTAGGAGGGTGTAAACGCGTTTACTTCTCCTAGCACTACCTTAAGCAACAAATTATTTCCAGGGAAAAAATTGATGGGCTTAGTGGAGTTGTATGCCCTTATACTCCCCAAGAAATCCAACTATTTAACCTTGCAACCAATAAAAAGAGACCATAAAAAGATTAAATGCTTCTCCTAGAGAAAGAATTAAGAAGAGAAACTTCTACTTTACCAAGAGTTATCCACCAATATCTGAGAGAAATACTCCACAATAGGTAGTGCACCACTTATTTCCACCAATAGCAAAGAAAACCATAACAAGTGCAAAGGAGAGAAAAAAAATTCTCAAGAATAGCTAAAATTCCATCCAAGTACTTATCACAATGAGAGAATTGTGCTATGAAATGAGATTCAAATGATCTCTATTTATACCAAATGCATTAAATATTGTATGTCCACAAAAGTTAGGGTAAACACAAAATAAGGGGGAAATAAACCTTATTTTTCCCCTTTACACAAATTATATTATTTAATTTTACTTTTACACATGAAAGAAGACCCTAAATCATGACATCAACCTCCATTGAGGCCATGTTTGTTTCACTTTAGCTAAGTCATTGGCATTGGAGATAGGTGTGCTAGGCCTCCAAAGGCCATATGTCCTCAATCCTTTACTTTTCTTCATGGCCAAGGCTATCCTTCCTCCAATACGTGTCATATTTCCTCATCGCCACTGAAAACCCCCTCAAGCATGATGCAAGCCCCTTAAGGTGACTTTTTTGGCCTCCAAAGCAAGTCCTTTAACTTGTGAGGGTATGGTGAGGTTGTCCAAGGTGTCTTCTAGGCCTCCAAAGTCAAGTATCCATGATCTATAATGTGATCCCTCAGCATCCAACATGTGGGATTGAAGCCCCGTGGAATACCAAGCTAGGCTTGTTCCTCTAAAATTGTCCATCAGTTGAGTCCTTCAAATACAAATGGATACGCCCTCCAAGGATCTCAAGTCAAAGCATCATGATGAGTAAATCAAATAAATAAAATATCCATCTAATAAATCACATCCAAACTACCTCATCAAAATAAACTCATGCTCAAATACCCTATGCAATTTACCAAGTTTGAGTATGGGAGGGTTGACAAAACAACCTATTTGATGAATTTTCCCTTACGTTTAGGGGTGTTTCCCAAGGGGACCTCCTTCTAAGTCATGTTGATGATGTGTTATGGATGAGGGGAAGACTTTTGGGCAAGGGGTTCGTGACATAAAATGGGTTGTAGTGTATCCCTTATGGGTTCCTTTGTAGAGGGTGTGTTGCACCTTTGTTTTCAATGAATCCTTTTTCCAAGCTCATTCATTGCCATTAATTAATTAATGATCCAAAACCTTGGGTACCCCCTAGAGTGAAATCAATTAGTTTGGGTGGTAGCACCACAAGGCCACTTGAAGCTAGAGGTACACAGAGTACCATATGCAAGGAAATAAAGGGACACCGCATGAGTGTGCACACCTCAGCAAGTGGGGATATTTTTATTTATGTGTTTGTTTTTGCAGGTATTTTATTTTCTAAGAGAATTGTTTCATTTCTCTCAAGACCTCTTCGGGAGAGCATATAGAAGATTCATAATCAGGATTTTATCTTTTTCCAACCACAAGCCTATGGTCCTTCATCCACTTATTCCCATGAAGTGAGCGACAACCCCTTCTTGGTTCAATATACCTGAAAAACCCAAAAGGTGAGGAGATGAGGGGATGAACTATGGAAAGTTGAAAGTATGGTTGGGACTAGCACGATTACTCATCAAAAGGACCTCCCAGTAGCATACATATCTCTAAGGGTGACCCACTTACTAGAGTACAATGTCAACCACCAAGGTGAAATAGGGAAAAGAGCATAAGTCCAGGGAAAATGTCATATAATCAAAAGCAGTAATAGTTGTAACAAACTTAAAATCATCAAATATTGAAATGACACTCACGATAATACCTGACTTTTACCTCATGGAGAAATACCCAATATCTTCTAGAGGCCAACTATTGTGGTGGATATCATCATGATAAACCTGGAGTGTGGTGGTGAGGTGGGTCTCCATACGTTCAAGTGGACACTTTTGGTGAATATGTCTCTTGGTATTCCATGTCTACAACCTGAGGGTCTCAAGACATCATCTCCTTAGTTATCCCACAAAATGGGGATAATAGATCCCACAACTACACTTTGGATGGAGGCCCCAAAAATTTCATCAACAAGCATTAGCGCCTCCTCCTCCTCAACAAAATAACACTCCCCAAAATATTTCTCTACCGAAATATCATCCACTACCTGCTCAATATACTCCCAATACAAATAATAAGTAGGTTAAACTTGTATATAATAATGAGGCAACATATCAAACCTACTCCTTAGATGTTCAATAAATCAACCTTAAATTAGGAAAGGTCCTACATGTTCCTCCAATCCCTAAGCCTATAAAATATTTAGAACTTGAAAAGGAGGATACCTTCTTACCCTAGCCTAACCTGCACAAGCTCCACCCTAACCTGAAATTTGTAATATTGATAAAACATACACACATGGATAAAATGAAATCTTGGGAGAACTCAAAATATTGTGTGTTAAAACACATCTCCTTCAAGCTATCAAGGATGTACCTATCTATAACAAATTAATCAAAGAATAAGGTATCAATAATCCTGGGAGGAAGAAAAAAAAGACCCCTGCAATCAATGTCATAGGAAAATTAGAAAATATCATGCTTAGGAGGCTAGTTGTTCCTAAGTATTTGGATCCTGGAATCCCTATAGTGAATGTACATATTAATAAGAACTTGATCCAAAATAATTTGATATATTTAAGGGCAGTAATAAATGACATGACTAAGGATACAATTTTGAGACTAAACCTTTAGGGATTCCTAAAACATGCATCCATTGTGCATCAACTTGTAGATAGGTCTATCATGAAACCTGAGGGAACTTTGTAAGATATAATGGTCTCCATTTTTTCTTGGGAATACCCTACCAATTTCTTATGTATCCAACCCAAGTCTATTTTCAATGGATATCCTCTCATATTGGGAAGACCTTGGCTGACCACAGAAGATGCATACATAAGTTGTAGAGCAAGGAATATGACCAGTACTAATGGACAGTCCCAAAAACAACTTGTTCTTTACCCTCTTACTTAGCCACTAATGGATAGAATAAGAATAAGAGTGTATGATTCATACCCTTGTTTATCCCATTTTCACCATTAGTACAACTCTTTCCAAGAACCAAATTGATGAAGACAACTTCATCTCATATTTCCTTCCAAATCAATGCCATGTTGATGTAACAATATAGGGCATAAATAATGAACAAAAATATGAATTATTTGTTGATTAAAAAAGGGGATCATGGGAATAAATATTCATAGTAGAGGCTAATAACTCCTCTTTCAAAACCATAGAAATATGCCCCTCTAAAACACTAAAAATCAAGACTGGCCTTATTGATAAACAAAAGAAGAAAATATTAGTTGTGCTTACAAAAACATTACATCCTTTGCATGGGACTAAAAGGAGATGAGAGGAATCCATCCTTCCATATGAAACCATCACATATACATTAAATAATATTGCAAACCAATTAGGAAGCCTCAAAGGAGAATGAACCATGCACTAAAATACATTGTCAAGCAAGAACTACAAAAACTATTAGATGTTGGATTCATTTACCAAATTTCAGATAGTGAGTGAGTTTCACCATTAGTCGTTGTCCCCAAGAAGAATGGAAAATCAAGAATATGCGTGGACTATAGGGAACTGAATAAAGATACTATGAAATATCGTTTTCCCTTACCTTTTATTGACTACATCCTAGATGTCTTAGTAGGGAAAGAATACTTTTCATTCTTAGAGGGATTCAGTGGATATAATCATATACAAATCATCCCTAAATATTTGGATAAAACTACCTTCACCTACCCTAAGGGTACCTTTTCCTACAAAGTCCTTACATTTAGCCTATGACATTCCCCAACTACATTAAAGAGGGTCATACTTAGCATCTCCTTATGCCTCATCCATGACAAAATACAAATCTACATGGATGACTTCACTCCCTATGAAAAATATTTTGATGAAGCATTAATTAATCTTGATAAGGTTCTCCATAGGTGTGAATAAATGAACCTCTCCCTTAGCCATGAAAAGTGAAACATGCTAATGAATGAGGGGGTTGTTCTAGGACACCACTTGTATTCTAGAGGGATTGAATTAGATCAAAACAAGGTAAAAATCATTAAACATATGCTTACCCCTTTAAAACAAAAAGATGTTAGAATCTTCCTTGGACATGTAAGTTATTATAGAAGGTTCATCAAATATTTTTTCAAATTATCCTCTCATATGTACTTTGTTGTCTAAAGATATAGACTTCAATTGGACACCACAATGTCAAAAGGAATTTTAAAATAGTAAGGAAAAAATCACAACAACCCATGTTCTCCTAGGTCCTGATTGGGCATTCATTTTCACATCTATACAGATGCTTCAAACAAAGAAATAGGGGCCATTTTGGGACAAGATGAAGATAATAAGACTTATGCAATTTATTTTATAATAAAAAACTTGGTTGGTGTAGAGATGAACTATATAATCACTGAAAAGGAATTTCTTGCAATGGTTTATTATCTAAACAAATTTAAACATTATGCTACAGGATATCAAGTTTTTGTGCATATAGATCATTCTAATATCAAATACTTGATGAAAAAACTTAGCATTAATGGAGGACCAATTAGGTGGTTTTCGTTATTGCAATAATTTGATCTAACCATTCTTTACAATCCAAGAAAGAAAAATGTTGTTGTAATTTTTTTATCAAGACTGACAAATTTCATTACAAAACCCCTGGTTTGTCGACATAGCCAACTACTTGACAACAAGGTGGTTTTCTCAGCATCTTCCCTACATGGATAGATGCAAAATTGTAAGAAAGAGTACAACATACACTTAGATTGTAGGATATTTGTTCAATCTTGGTACAAATCATATACTAAATAATATGTATAAGTTAATATCAAGTGCATGGAATCCTCCATGTCTTCCATGATGAACCATGTGGAGGACACTATGCAACAAAGAGGATATTCTAAAAAATATTGTAAGATGGTTCGATTGGGTTTCCTTACAGAGCGAAGCTCAGCAGTACGCCTCTCACTTTCATGAGTGTCAAAGGATGGGGAAACCCACAAAAAATGGGATGTCACAGGATGAGCTAATTGAATTCACAAAAATCTACAATGAGCACTTTTTTGGGGAAAAACATTTTTTTCTTATATGAGCATCGTTATGGTCAAAGACATGAAAAATGAAACATGAAATGTCTTCAATCATCTAAATGATGTTTTTCTTGTCTACAGGATATGGTGAATGCCCACAAGATACCCTACATGTAATGTTACTCAGCCTAGATGAGGGTCATTACGTGCAGAAATACTCATAAATATAAACTTTTCTGCTAACTGAATTCTTGTAGCTTACCATCTATGAATTACACACATATTTAACTATGGTCTAATACCATTAATTAAATGCATCTATGAAAATATGAAAAACATGAATGCAACTGCTCAAGAAAAACAACAAACTAATGGAATTCATATAAAACATTTACACAACAGAATATAACCATAAAAAATAGAAACCTTATTGGTTAATAGTTAACCAATTGGTTGCATATGAAAGATGAACCTCCCAACCATAGGCAATGTTATTCATTCCCTCTCAACAACAAGACACCCCTAAGTTAAGGGTATGAGTCCAAAAGGAGACCTATCCCTCCTAATTGTCCATGCTCCACACACAATAGCCCCAAAAACTCAAGTTATACTCCCAAAATAGTTCAATCCTACAACTCTCTTTCCCACAACCTTCACAACCCAGGGAATGAACCCCCTTCACTGCTCCCAATCCCTCGGGTTGTACCATTCATTTATCATGGAATCCAAAGCACTCAATTGGCTAGGAATATCTTAGTTGGGGACTCCATGAACTCTCAGTTGCTTAAGGAGTGCTCATAGTAGCCTTCACAAGGCTCTTAAACCATTTCCTCAACGCAAAAATGCACTACAGGATCACAAACCATTTTTACGAGCACATGGGTCTCTTTCTCGGTAGAAAACACAGCCAAACCATGGTTTCCTTTAAGCACAACATGGTTGGTTCTCTTCCCAACACTCATATCCTCTCTTACTGCCCAAAATATGCATGTAGAAAATTGTCTCCTTCTACATACGAATTTCCCTTCTTCTCCCTTGATTTATTAACTCACTCTTCCCAAGGATCATTGTACTTTAATGAATGGCTTTGGGAACACTCAAAAGTAAATAGAAGGTTATACACAATGATAATAATTTCAGGAAATGTGGGTTGGACTATTATTGATGAATATTTCCCCCTTATACCCCTCTCTCTCTTGTGGAATAATATCACCCAGTCATTTTCATCCCTATCGTATCACATCCAGTGGTGATCATTTTTATTAATCTTTCTAATATGCATAATACATAGTTTGTCCCTTAGTCATATCAATAAATAAGGGATATTTACCCCAATCATATCAGCTCACCATCTGAATTCATATTTATACAATTACACTATAATTTGTGGGTATTAAAACAAGGGGTGTTACATTCCCCTCCCTCTTCTTTTTTCACTTTCCTTAGTGCGCAACACCACTAGGTGTAAATTCATTTTACAATTTTGGCTCCCTGGCCATTAGTCAATATATAGGCTCTCCAACCTAATATCACGTGGAAAATTATGGCCTAATAACGTAAATACATAGGCACTTCGGCCTCAAAAACCATAAATACATATGTGTTTCGGCCCCAAAGCATAGATACATAACCCACAAGCATTCTCCTATAGTTATCTCTATTTCCACCATCTCTCTTCCTCTTGACCTGCACAACCTAAGGAATGTACCCCCTTCATTGCTCTCAATCCATCGGGTTGTACCATTGTTTTATCAAGGCTATCCCAAGGAATGTGTCTCTTTACTCTCCTAGATCCATCATACTAAACCATTTGTTTATCAGGGTCTCTCTGGAATAGGTTGTTGGCATGTTTACAGGCAGAGTGTTCTTTTCATTGATGGAAATATCAGAGTGTGCAGCGATGGAAAAACAAGAAAAATGTAAGCTTGGGAGGATTAGCACAGAGTCGCACGCAGTGCGTAGGTGTGCACCAGGAACGAGGTTAACTCATTTCCAAATCTCAAGAGAGATAGCGTGCTCAAGATCTTATATGGATCAAAGGTTGAGGCCTTTGACACTTATAAATTACTCCAAGTCAGGAGGATGTGTAAGCTCACGAGGAGAAGTGACAGTGATCAATGGATCCCATTGAGAATTCTCGATGACCATCAGATCTGAATTCAGATAGGTCGAGCGCGCAGATGGAGGACAGATCTCGGACGTTAGATCCAAGCACGGGGTTTGACCGTCGTTTGATCCAGGAGAACCTGCACGTTATTTAAAGTGCAAGGTGAAGTGGGATTACAAAATCCCAAAAGAAGGAGGACCGTCCATCTTCGAGCAGGACACGTGGTCACAAATCATCATTTTGCTAACTAAAAGGTCAAAGGAAGGAAGTTCTCTAACCTCCCAACTCGTGATATGAGAAATCGCGATAAGATCTGGGCCATCAGATATGGATTAATTAAGAAGTACCAATAGTCATTAGATATGGTGAAGTTGCAAGGCAGATAAGACCAAGAGTCATCCAACTCTCCAAAATTGTGAAGGAATCCTGGCCGTCCATCGAGGACAGTCGTGGATCATTCGTTCCATAGGACACATTGTGAAAGATCATCGTTTCGGTGATTGGAAAGTCAAAGGAGCGAAGTGATCGTTTGATTGGCGAGTGGTCATATCTCAAGGTCACATTGTCGAAGGCTTAAGGGAAGGAGCTAATTGCTAAGCTCCATCTCGGTGTTCGCGACTTGGAGTATCAAGACTCTTCATCATAGGAATCGCGATATGTGAGATCACGAAAATATCTAGACCGTCAAATCACCAAGGATTGTGGACCATTGATCAAGAATGAAGAAGGCTCGTGAAGTGGTGAAATCATGATAAGATTTGGATCGTTGATCCAAGAGGGGCACGTGGCGATAGATCAGAGCATGATAGAAACACCAATATGCGAAATTGTGAAATGCCTTTTGGTGCAGCCTATGGTCACCACCGGTGGTCACGTGAGGGGAAGAAGCTAGCGATGCCAAGCTCCATCTCGGAGTCTCAGTGATCGCGACTTGGAGTATTGAGATCCTTCATCACAGGAATCAGGATATGTGAGATCGCGATGAGATCTAGACCATCGGATCATTGGAGATCTCGATCGTTGATTAGGCTCAATGAAGTTCATAAGTTCGTGAAATACGAAGCACCTTTTGGCGCAGCCTGTGGTCACCGTCGGTGGTCACGTGAGGGTAAGAAACTAGCAGTGCTAATATCCATCTCGGAGTCTCGGTGATCGCGACTTGGAGTGTCGAGACCCTTCATCACAGGAATATCGAAATGCGAAATCACAAAATTCAAATTATGTTTAGCACTCGGTCACAGCTAGTGGGCATATGAGATAAATGCAAGACCCTACGTATTTAATCCAATGGTGCTGGTTATTTGAGCATCTGATAGAAGGGATATTGTTGATCTTCATGATTAACTGTTCAGTTATGATTCAGTTAGCATAACCGAATCATGGTTCTTAGACAGTTGGCGATTCAGTTGTTGTGCGTTTTTGCCCAAGAAGATTCGAGGTGTAACTGCAGAGGAATTGGTTAAAAGAAACATGCAATGACTGTAGGAGGGGGGTTGTTCTGAATGAAAAATGAGTTAAATTTTAAGAAAGGGAAAACAAAAGTATGCAGAGTGTGAGATAAAACTCAGAGATGAGTAACAGATGATGTATAGATAGAAGCGAGATGTAGATTTTTCTTTTTGAGGCTTGAGCGAGCGAAGCAGAGAAAAACTGGAGTGGTAGTGAATAACCCGATGAGCAGAACAGTGGCATGGTGAAGAGCATGCAGAGGCACTATGCATGGAGGACAAAGAAGGTGCACAGATAGTATAAATACGCAGAACAAAGAAGATATGGAGGATACTTTGGAGAGGAATTACACATGGGAAATAGCATGTTGTGGGCAGGAGATGAAATACACAGAAGAGGCGTAATTCATAGAATCAAAATAAGACGCAGAGCATAAAGCGCAGTAGAAAAGAACAGAGATGCATAGCTAAGACAGTAAAATAAGGCTCAGGTGAACTTGTAGAGAAAATCAAAAGATCAGAAAGCGCAAGAAGATGCAGGCAGAGAGACACTGATACAGGAGAGCAGAGCAGCATAGCAGAACAGTGATAAGCCTGGTAAGCCAATGACAACTATTGAATCACTGTAATAAGTTTCAGTAGAAAATATTTATAATCAGGGTGGTAGGGAGGTGATAGAGAGGATTGGTTTCCTCAGCAGTTCAAGTGGGTGCTTGAACACAGGGAGTTGTATCTTCCATCTGGTTGCATCCAGAAAAGCCAGGGTGGCAGGGTGGTGCAAGGGAGAACTGTTGTTCTCTATTATACAGGTTGGTGCCTGTGTGACTAGAAGTTGGTGCTTCCATCCAGTTGGTGCTGGAATAGTCAGGGAGTTGGTATTTCCTTCTAGTGGGTGCTAGAGAAACCAGAGAGTTGGTGATCTCAAACAAGTCGGTGCTTGTATAAGTGGAAGTAGGTGCTTCCTTCCAGTCGATGTTGGAACACTTAGGGAGTTGGTGCTTCCTTCTAGTCGGTGCTAGAGAAAACAGAGATTTGGTGCTCTTAGCAAGTTGCAGCTTGCAAAACATAGGTTGTAGCCTCACAATGAGTTGGATCTCATATGTATGATAATGTACAGAATGTAAAGATTACTTATCATACCAAGAAGAAGAGGTGTTTACCCTTTATGGGTTTCCTCAGGAAATATCTGTCTCTGTATATTTCATATGTCTGACTGATGTCGAATGTTCTATTGCTTACCTTTATGCTTTATTGTGATTGTCATTGAGTGCTCTGTAAAGAGTTTAAAATAAGCATAATTGTTTAAGCACGGTAACAACTGATTCACCCCCCCCCCCCCCNCAGTTGTCCAACAATTGGTATCAGAGCCAAGTTCCTTTTATCTAAATGTAGATATGTAAGCTTAAACATGACAAGTCATGAAGGTACTTCAGTCACTAAACCTCCTTTGTTTGATGGAACAAATTTTTCCTTCTGGAAGGTTAGAATGAGAACATACCTAATGGCCTTAGGTGTTGATGTTTGGGATGCAGTAGAGACTGGATACATAAAGCCTGGTGTGCTAGCTTCCAAGGATGATAAGTTAGAATTTATATTTAATGCTAAGGGAATGAATGCTATCTTGAATGGACTTGCAGAAGCCGAGTTTGTAAAGGTGATTCATCTTCAAACTGCCAAAGAAATGTGAGACAAACTCATTAGCAGCTATGAAGGAAATGAGAAAGTAAAAGATGCCAAACTTCAAACACTTAGGTTGAAGTTTGAAAAAATAAAGATGAATGAAGATGAAATAGTTAGCAGGTATTTTTTAAGAGTTGAAAAACTTGTGAATGCCATGAAGGGTCTTGGTGAGAAGATTGAAGAATCAATTTTAGTTCAGAAGATTTTAAGATCTTTGCTTGATAAATTTAATCCAAAAGTCTCTGCAATAGAAGAACTAAATGATCTTAAAACTCTGTCCATTGATAAACTCCTAGGAACTCTAACTGCATATGAAATGAGAATCAACAAAGATAAATCCATTACTAGAGAAGCATCTTTTAAAGCAGACGAGAATATTGATTCAAATTTAGATGATATTGAGGCAAAATTTGTGAGAAGGTTAAAGAAAGGATCAGGAAAATATCAAGGCAATATTCCCTTCAAATGTTTTAACTGTGGTAAGATAGGTCACTTTTCAAATAAGTGTCCACACAAGAAGAAGGACCAAAACTCTAAAGGTGAAGAGAAGTACAAATCCAAAAAAATTGATAGAAAGAAAAGTTTGTGTAGACAATGATGATGATCCTTTAGATGATGAAGACAATGACTCTTCTATTGGAAATAAACTAAATGACTTCATGCTTATGGCCAAAGAGGATTATGATAATAAAAGCACAGGAAGTGAGGCTAATGAAAAGTAAGTTGTGTTTGATATGGAAGGAGAACTGATCAGTGCACTGGAAGAGATTGACAGACTCTGAATTAAGAACAAAAAGAAAAAGCAATTGTTGATACAGTTCGAGAAAGACAGTAAACAACCCGATGAAGACTTTGCCCTGCTAGAAGTGTAATTAGAAGAGGCAAATAAAATCAAGGACATTCTAAAACATCAGTTATCAGAAAAGAAGGCAAGATGTAAAGCTCTGGAAGAAGAAGTAGTGAAAACTAGGAAAGAGTTGGAGAAGTTTCAAGCCTTGTATCATTAGAATCTATCAAGTATGAAAGCCTCAGAAGGATTAGCCACCATTCTGAATCAACAAAGGAATCCAAAGATGAAAATAGTTTTGGGTTATGAAGAGGTATCAAGTAGTGGTCACCCAAGCAACAAAGACTTCATCAAGTTTGTCAAATCTACAACCAATGACGACAACAAACCTGTAGAAACAAAGGAAGATAATCAATCGCTCAGGAGAAGTAAAGAAAAAGGTGCCAGAACTGAATCTGTAGAACAAGGAAATAATACACTCCCTGCTCAAGGTAATCATCAGCATGGAAGAAATCGATTTGCTAAAAGAAGACAACCATTTTCCAGGTACAAAGAATTTTTCTATGGATATTGTTTCTACTGTTCTAATTTTGGTCACAAAGCTGTAAATTGTTCCTTAAGACATAGACATGAGCAATTAATATTTCCAAGGAATAAATTTTTCCACAACAAAGAATGATACATCCAAGTAACAAACCATCACAGATTGCAAATTGCCAAATTAAGTCTAGAGACATGCAACTGAGGAGGTCAAGAAATAATAAACAATCAATGAGTAGACAACGTTGCAACAATAACTTTGACCTATTGAACAATGAGATTGAATGTTATAAATGTCACAACTTTGGCCACAAAACTGCAAACTACCATCTGAATAATTACAAAGAAGATCCAAGGATAAAGTTCTTAGATAGAAAGGCCAGCACATGGAAAAGGAAAGATAGTGAAAAATGTGGTCTAGCACTTTCAACTCAAAAACAAATGGCCTCTGGGAATATAGACAGTGGATGTTCCAAGCACATGACTAGAGACAAGGATAAGCTTCTGTCCATAAGTAAAAGCAAAATAGGAAACGTGATCCTTGAAAACGATGAACCAGGTAAAATCAAGGATAGAGGGATGGTGAGTTTGAGTAATGACAAAGGAGATGCTCAGTACGTTCTGCTTGTGGATGGTCTGAAACATAATTTTCTCAGTACAAGTCAAAAGTGTGACAGAGACAGTGAAGAGGTGTTCACATCCAAAGAGTGTAAGGTAAATGTAAACTCGGGACAAGTGGTGAATAAAGGCATAAGGATAATCAATGATGTTGATATTGAATCCTCCCTTGCAAGTAAAGAAGAAGACACAGATACAATAAAAGAATGTTGAGTTAGCATCAATCCCATGGAACAAGTAGAAGAAGAATCATGTCATAAGATGGAAGCTAAAGTTTTGAAGGTTGAGAAGTCAAACACCCAAAGAAAGTTCTTAAACAGCTCCATGACCCTAGATAAGCTCTTGGATAGTCAGAGATCACCAAATGACAAATCTGGTATTGGATACAACAAGGAAGAAATCAGTACTCCTAAGAAACCTGATATAGGTCCTTCGTCTGTGAAAAAGAAAAGTAAGTATGAGAGTGGTTGTAGCAGTTTTTTCTTGTGATTGAATATGGTCATAAAAGCCTTGGATTGTATGCATCATGGAAGAAAAATGAAATTGCAGTAATACAGATCAATGAGAATCAATGGGGAGATCCAAGGGTTATTTAAAAAGTACAAGCTACAATTGTGCAGTGTTCAAGTAGGACAACAACATTCACAGCAGCAACATTCTAATGTAAAAAATTATATACATGACATTCTGTAGAGATAACAAGAGGAAAGACATTGTCGGGGAAAGCTAATCTTTTTAGAAACAAAGGAGGAGAACAATCATAAGCAGAGAGAGAACAGTGACAGGGGGAGTCATCCAGTTATGACAAGAAAAGGTTGATGAAGGAGTCCCAGTAAGAGAGGTGATCAATATTGAGTCTGCTACAGAGGACACAGTTGAATATGAAGATGAAGATGAGCAGGTCCAAGAATCAAAAGGAGAAGACTCTGGTTTAGATACAAATATTTTGCAGGCCTCAAATAAGAGAGTCCATCCTATCAGGGGGAGTTTGTGCTGGTTTAATATATGATACCTCCTAAAAATACTGCAACAGCTCAGGGAGAGCATGTTTTCTTTGAAATTTATGTCAAAGGGGGAGAAAATGAGTGGTCCAGACCAGATGCTATAGTTGGAGTTCCAAACAGATTAGTGCAGTCGTTCAGGGTTTCCATCAATGCCAAAGGGGGAGATTGTTGGCATGTTTACAGGCTGAGTGTGCTTGTCATTGATGGCAAGATCAGAGTGTGCAGCAATGGAAAAACAGGAACAATGTAAGCTCGATAGGATTAGTGCAGATTCGCACGCAGTGCGTAGGTGTGCACCAAGGACGAGGTTAACTCATTGCCAAAGCTCAAGACAGATAGCATACTCAGGATCTTAGACGGATCAAAGGTCGAGGCCTTTAACACTTAGAAATTACTCCAAGTCAGGAGGATGTGTAAGCTCGGGAGGAGAAGCGACAGTGATCATTGGATCCCATTGAGAATTTCCGATGACAGTCAGATCTAAATTCAAATAGGTAGAGTGCGCAGATGGAGGACAGATCTTGGGCGTTAGATCCGAGTGCGAGGTCCGACCTTTGTTGGATCCAGGAGAACCTACACGTTCTTTAAAGTGCAAGGTGAAGCGGGCTTACAAAATCCTGAAAGAAGGAGGACTGTCCATATTCAGGAAGGACCCGTGGTCACAGATCATCATTTCGCTAACTAAAAGGTCAAAGGAAGGAAGTTCTCCAACCTCCCAACTCGTGATATGTGAAATCGTGATAATATCTAGGCCATCAGATCTAGAGTAATTACGAAGGACCAACAACCGTTAGATATGGTGAAGCTGCAAGGCGGATAAGACCAAGAGTCATCCAACTCTCCAAAACTGTGAAGGAATCTTGGTCATCCATCAAGGACAGTCGTGGATCATTGGTTCCATAGGACACATGGAGAAAAATCATTGTTTCACTGACTGGAAAGTCAAAGGAGCGAAGTGCTCGTTTGATTGGCGAGTGGTCATATCTCAAGGTCACATCGTTGAAGGATTAAGGGAAAGAGATAATTGCTAAGCTCCATATTGGCGTTCACAACTTGGAGTATCGAGACCCTTCATCACAGGAATCGCGATATGCGAGATCACGAAAAGATCTGGATCGTCAGATCACTAAGGATTGTGGACCATTGATCAGGCATGAAGAAGGCTCATGAAGTGGTGAAATCGCGATAAGATCTGGATCATTGATCCAAGAGGGGCACGTGGCGATATATCAGAGCACGACAGAAACACTGATATGCAAAATTGTGAAACGCCTTTTGGCACAGCCTGTGGTCATCGTCGGTGGTCATGTGAGGGGAAGAAGCTATTGGTGTTAAGCTCCATATCAGAGTCTTGGCGATCACGACTTGGAGTATCGAGATCCTTCATCACAATAATCGCGATATGCGAGATCACGATGAGATCTGGACCGTCGGATCATCGGAGATCTCGACCATTGATCAGGCTCGATGAAGTTCATAAGTTCATGAAATACGAAGTGCCTTTTGGCGCAGCCTGTGGTCATCGTCGGTGGTCATCACGTGAGGGGAAGAAACTAGCAGTGCTAAGCTCCATCTCAGAGTCTCGGCAATCGCAACTTGGAGTGTCGATACCCTTCATCACAAGAATGTCGAAATGCGAAATCACGAAATTTAAATTTTGTTTAGCACTCAATCACAGCTAGTGGGCATATGAGATAAACGCAAGACCCTGCGGATTTAATCCAATGGTATTGGTTATTTGAGCATCTGATCGAAGGGCTATTGTTGATCTTCATGATTAATTGTTCAGTTACGATTCAGTTAGCAAAACCAAATCATGGTTCTTGGACAGTTGGCGATTCAGTTGTTGTGCGTTTTTTCCCAAGAAGATTCGAGGTGTAACTGCAGAGGAAGTGGTTAAAAGAAACATGCAGTGATTGTGCGAGGGGGGTTGTTATAAATGAAAAATGAGTTGAATTGTAAGAAAGGAAAAACAACAGTATGTGCAGTGTGAGATAAAAATCAGAGATGAGTAACAGATGATGTATAGATAGAAGCGAGATGCAGATTTTTCTTTTTGAGGCTTGAGCGAGCGAAGTAGAGAAAAAGTGGAGTGGCAGTGAACAACCCGATGAGCATAATAGTGGCACGGTGAAGAGAATACAGAGGCACTATGCATGGAGGACGAAGAAGGTGCGTAGATAGTATAAATATGCAGAACAGAGAAGAGATGGAGGCTGCTATGGAGAGGAATTACACACGGGAAATAGCATGTTGTGGGCAGGAGCTAAAATACACAGAAGAGGCGTAATTCATAGAATCAAAATAAGACGTAGAGCATAAAGCGCAGCAGAAGCAAAGAAAAGAGATGCATAGCTGAGATAGTAAAAGAAGGTTGAGGTGCACTTGTAGAGAAAAGAAGAAGATCAGAAAGCTTAAGAAGATGTAGGCAGAGAGACACTGATACAGGAGAGCAAAGCAGCATAGAAGAACAGTGATAAGCCTGGTAAGCCAATGACAACTATTGAATCACTGTAATAAGTTTCAGTACAAAATATTTATAATCAGGGTGGTAGGGAGGTGCTAGGGAGGACTGGTGTCCTCAGTGGTTCAAGTGGCTGCTTGAACACAGGGAGTTGTATCTTCCATCTGGTTGCAGCCAAAAAATCCAGGGTGGCAACGTGGTGCAAGGGAGAACTGTTGTTCTCTGTTATACAGGTTGGTTCCCGTGTGACTGGAAGTTGGTGCTTCAATCCAGTTGGTGCTGGAACACTCAGGGAGTTGGCACTTCCTTCTAGTGGGTGCTAGAGAAACCAGAGAGTTGGTGCTCTCAAACAAGTTGGTGTTTGTATAAGTGGAAGTAGGTGCTTCCATCCAATCGGTGCTAGAACACTCAGGGAGTTGGTGCTTCCTTCTAGTCAGTGCTAGAGAAAACAGAGAGTTGGTTCTCTCAGCAAGTTGCAGCTTGCAAAATAGAGGTTGTAGCCTCACAATGAGTTGGAGCTCATATGTATGATAATGTACAGAATATAAAGATTACTTATCATACCAAGAAGAAGAGGTTTTTACCCTTTATGGATTTCCTCAGGAAATATCTGTCTCTGTATATTTCATATGTGTGACTAATGTCGAATGTTCTATTGCTTAACTCTCTGCATTATTGTGATTATCATTGAGTGCTCTGTAAAGAGTTTAAAATAAGCATAATTGTTTAAGCACGGTAACAGTTGATTCACCCCCCCCCCCCTCTNCCCCCCCCCCCCCCTCTCAGTTGTCCAACATAGGTAAGAAGGAATCTCACTACTCGGAATTCAAGGGACTCACTACTAGGAAAAATACCAGTAAATAACAACTAGAAACCTTGTTGTTGCAGTGAAACTCACACAGGACTTCACTCTTCAAGCCTAACAACTTGGTTTTTTGACAGTGCAAATCTCACACATGAGTTCATTCTTCAGGACTGCAAACTTGGTTCTTCATTCATCAACTATCCTCAACCTTCGATTCAGACATCCCTTTCTCTATTACATAGTACATCAAGTGATCCATCATTTCCCAACGTGTTCTTGTGCAATAAAATGCCAAATTATCGCTAGACTTCCACTAGCAATCTATAACATGTGGCATATGCATCATGTGCATATAGTCAATATGAGACATCATCATACAATTTTCAATTATGAATTTTCAAATTGGTTTTATACAGGAAAACATAATTTCTCAAGCATGAGTCTTCTGCTCATAATTGTTTGGCTCTTGTGGCAATAGGTACCAATATTCATTATGGGATTACATCCCTTCCATATCCAATATCATTCTTCCTGCAATTTTTCCAATTTTCACTCAGCCAAACAAATTGTTAGCAATTTTAAATTATAAATTTTCAAAAAAAATTCATATAAGAAAATAAAATTTCTCAAGCATGAGATTTATGCTCATAATTGTTTGTCTCTTGCAATTGTAGGTGTTAATCCTCCTTATGGAATTACACCATTTCCATATCTAGGACCACTCTACTTACAATTTCCTCAACTTTCATTCGGCCAAAACATTGTCAGTATTCATGCACATTATCATTTGCAATCTTCCCATGTAGAGATTTCATAATTATATTACTCTAAAAATTCAATTACTATCATTCATGTACATGCATTATCTATCATACCAAGCTTTTCATAATGCAATCCATCTTTACCGATAAATAAAACTAATGTGTCAATACCCATGGCCACATATACACAATGCATCTTTGCATTGACTCTGGAACACCATATATCCATGTCATATATTCCACCATAGTGATTTGAAAGGTCTATCCAATTCCTCAACACATTATCCAAACTTCCCCCCATTTAACTATCTGGTCATTTGGATACCTTCCTCTTCAACACATTATCCAAACTTTCCCCCATTTAACTGTCTGATCATTTGGATACCTTCCTCTTCAACACATTATCCAAACTTTCCCCCATTTAACTGTTGGATCATTTGGATACCTTCCTCTTCAACACATACACAACACTAGGAATATATTTCTCTTAATATTCATTGCTATTGTGGGAGTATGTCTATTGAATTAACTCAGTTATGATCCAATAACCAACATAAAATATTATACAATTAACTTCCATATGGATGTGTTTGAGCATTAAATAAATTTTTACCTTCAAGGTTCTTTGCCTTTCACATTGATGTATTTATTGCAATTTAATTTAGGGAACTTTTACCTCTGTTCCATTTAGCAATTGTGCATTACAAACAACCAAATACTTGCATAGTTGTTACCAGATTTACTTGATGTTACCTAATCATTTGATATTTTGTAGAAGCTTGCAGGCTTCCTTTGCCAATATCTAGATCGACATTCTTAGCATCCTTATTCATTTTCACGTGGATGGGTTTCATATGTAGCAGCATCATCAACTTCTTTATCCATGCTATAAACAATTTCCTAGATACACAATCCATCATTAGTATTATGCAAATATCACAACATCATTAGTTCATATATATATATATATATATATATATATATATATATATATATATATATATATATATATATACACACACACACACTACTCTTAGTCTACACTCGTGACATATACATGTCAAGGCATGACCATATGCACAAAATTCCTATCAGTATGCAGTAATAAATTAATCTAATCATGCATATTTCATCTACATGCATTCTATATTTTTTATATGCATTCATGCATCACTTCCATTATGCACCCAAATGCATATTTATTTCAGCTTTATTTATTTAGTTATTTATTTATGTGTTGTTGTTGTAGATGGATATCCTTGAATTCTTATAGAACCTCATTGTCCTGTGCACTACCATTCTACTCAAATGTGCACCATTGGCCCCTATTCTAAACCTTTTAGCCAAGCCTCACTTGACCAGTCTACATTTCTAGCCACTAGATCCACTAATGTTTCCATCTCACAGTTGCTTCATTTATGCATATAATCATGTCCCAACATATTTTGGCTAAAATTATCAATATTCATAGTGTTGTAACATGCACTACTCCAACTAAATATTAACATTGCAAGATAATAAACCACTCCCCATTTCCTTGAGAAAACTCGTCTTGAAATAACATTATCATTTATCGACATTTCAACATTCTAAAATGTTTCATTTATGTCATATTTCCAAATATCTTTTGATATCCATGGATTTTCTCGAATTTAAATACCTCTTTTTACTTCATGGAATGATTCATTGTAAAGCATTGACTGGCCACTCAAGACCACTCTTCTCCAATTGTAATGCTACACTCCATTTTCACATGTACCATGCTTCCACTACGCACTCTAATAATAGAGGGATCTTTCTTGTTCTGAGTACTTTAGACAAAAAAATTGTCTCATATATAACAATTCCTTCTTCATGCATTCCTATGCTTGCACATAGATATGATTTATCCACTCCATGAGTCACACCTCATCTCATGATATCCTTTTTATTTTCTTCTCTTGCAACAACTTTGTAGCCTTCACTACATTTCTACCTTCAAGGATATGGAGTCCTCCTTAACTCCCCATACATACTATGACATTTATCATATTGATTTCATGCTTTATGTGAGAACCTCTGTCGATTTTCCTTTGCAATACATTCATACTCTATAGTAGTTGAACACTAATATTTATTTTCTCTTCCTTAATCCTTTTTCAACCTTTCATCACTTGCTTTTATATCCCTTCACTTCCCTCTATAGATATTTGACGCTTTAGCCAATTGTATAAGATTGAACTACTTCCATGTCTAATGGAACTTGGAATTATTTTGGAACAAACACAATCCTCATTTGTGGAATCTTATCCTCTAGCTCGCAATCCCATCACACAACACTTTATGCTAGATTGTTCCTCTGCTTAATAACAATGCCATGTTAATAAGTTGAACCCCTTTTTATTTTTCTAAGATATCTCACTTCAAATGTGCCTCTATACCTATTCATAGGAAATATCATGAGTTTCAATACTCTTCCTTACCCAACAATCACCTATGGCACTCACTTTTATCATCTAGGAAATTTCCTCCAAATTATGACATTATTTGGAAAAATGTTCACATCGAGTAGTTACATGGTTCATGGAATCCAATTCCACTTTTTTTATTGACAATTTATGGATAAAACCAATGCTCCCCAAGTGAAATTATACCTTCTATCATATTTTCCTCTATATTACCTTTCCAATGACCATACTCATGCTTCAATATGATTTACAAGCCAAAAGTCGCGGCTTCCTGAAATTCTCATTCTGCTAAATGGTGTCCTTCAACTCCACCAGTCACCTTCCTTCTGATTACTTGAGGATCCTTTGGCTCAAAAATAAATTCACATATCCAATAGCCTTCCAATGACTACTTTCTTTCTCAATTTTGAGCACTAGGAAGAAAGTTATAGTTAATTGGGTTTTCCAATTTACTCCTTTTGTGCACCTTTCCCCCTGGTGCAGATAATCTTAAATGCAAAATCTTTCCTCTTACAGAGGTAAACATGTCAGGAATCAAGGAAATGTTTATAAGCAACATAAATAATACTATTGAAATTGAAATTATAGAAACTCTTAATTTGTCAAACTGATGTTCCATTCGAAATTTACAGCAATCTAGAAATAACAGCTTTGCCCCTTTTTAACTTTCTTATGGCTTACCAATTTTAGCCCTGTTCATGCCTCCCTACACCAAATCCTTTGCGATTTTGATAGAATCTCCTTGGTTATGTCCATGATTACCTTATAAACAATCTACCAAAATATCACCTTCATCCGGGCTCTGGGCTAATAGTTATGGCCCGCAAAAGTTTTTATTGTTTTACATTTTTAGCCATGTATGCCACAACTATCTTCTTTCTCTTCCTATACATTTTTATGTACCCAAATTCCAAATATATTTTTATGTACGCTTAATTGTTTAAGTTGTAACTTTCTCATACAAGATTTGTTTTGTGCTCGAAATAGCTCAATGGAAAGCTCTCTATGAGTTCTTTTCTATAAGGTGCATAGACAATGTTTTAATTTCCTAAAAACGTTGTTTTATGGCCTCAAAATCACCCTGCAAGTTGATGGCCTTCAAAAACAAGACAAAATTGACTATTTTATTGTTGTAAAAATGTTTTAATCGGAGTTGTTGATATCAAAATTGGGGGAAATCTCAGTCATTGATCTACTAAACCTTCCCTAGGTCCGCAGATGAATCTCCATTATTTATTTCCGACTCAAAGAAATATGAATCGTTGATCTGAACATTGTCGATGATCGGAGTTTTCATTTAGATGCACACAACACTCTACCAAAATTATTGACCCGACCATCGGCCCATTCCTTTGAAAACCAACTTGCAAGACATAACTAACTCTATCGATCCAACCATCAGCCATCAGTTGTCGGAAATTCTTTGGGACAAATGGAATGTTTTACCAATTCAGTTGACCCAATCATAGCCATCATCCATTTATTAGTTAATGTGGCCTAACATGTGGATGATGACATGGAAACCTGGCTAACATGGCATGGCACCTGGAGGCTGACGTGGCATGAAACCTAGAGGCTAACGTGGAATGACATGTGGATTTTGACGTGGTATGACACATGGATGTTGATGTGACATGACACACCATCCTCCTCTTTTCTTCATCGATGATTGGAAACTTCTCTTGGATGAATCGACACTTCACCAATTTTTCCCACCCAACAATCGGCCATTAGCGATTTTTTTTTTTGAACAAAACACTTCGCCAAATTTTATGACTGGATAAATCTTGGCCATCGATATACTCCACTTTCCATACCACAAAAAATAGATCTATGTTGTCGATGTGTTTCAATTTCCAAACCACCTAAAACAAATCCAGAGCATTGATCTATTTCACTTTTCAAACCACCGAAAAAAATCCATACCGTCAATCTGATTCTCCTTCCCATCTGTCAAAAATGAATCTCGATTGTCGATTTGATTCAACTTCCCAACTTCCAAAAATGAATCTCAACTATCAATTTGATTCACCTTCCCAACTACCAAAAATGAATATCGATTGTTGATTTGATTCGCCTTCCCAACTGTTGAAAATGACTATTGACCATCTATTTTATTCATCTTCCCAATTGTTGAAAATGATTCTCAACCATGGATTTGATTCACCTTCCCAACTGTCAAAAATGAATCTCGATCATCAACTTGATTCACCTTCCTAACTGCTGAAAATGAATCTCAACCATCAATCTTTTTCACTTTCCCAACCACCAAAAACTTATAAGTTTTTGGGTCCTTCTACGATGAATCTAGGTCATAGATTTTGAAATCAAATGTGATATTGGTCTTCGATCCATCAAACTTCGCCTAATTCTACAATGAACATTAAAACATGAATTTCGATCTTCCAAGTTGAATTTTAACTCTACTGCAAATTAATATCATTTCATTTCACATGTTCTAAAGTTAATGAGATGGTAGTGATGCACATTTTGAGTGATATATGCAAGAAAAAAGAGACGGTTTAGATTCTTCCCTGTTTTTCCTTCTTCCTCTCATATTCCTTTGCATGATTAATTGCTTGTCAATTTAGAGCCATTGTTTTAAATTATATTTAATGAAAAATGGTATTTGATGATTAAAATGCTATATATATATATATATATATATATATATATATATATATATATATATATATATTGGGACAACCGATATGATGATTTATTTTTGGCATACTTATAGTATTTTGGGAGGCATAATATATATTAATTTTGGGACAACCGATATGATGATTTATTTTCGGCATACTTATAGTATTTTGGGAGGCATAAGTGATATTTATGGCATCATTATTTTTTCAACTTTTTGGATGTACATATATTTTATTGAGATGGCATCGTACATGTTTAAAATCATGGAGGAACAAGGGAATATTGAAAATTACACAAATCAAGTCACATAGGGGTCCCCACCTATTAGTCATTATTATTTATTATTACATTTTATAATTATTTAATAAATAATTCCTAACTTATTTAAGTTATTTAATTATATAACTAAAAGGTAGTTGAAACTGATTGAGCTACCTCTTGGAGAATAAAAGAGAGAAGACAAGGAAGGAAAAAAGGGGGGAGAATGGATAGGCAATTTTGATAAAGGTATGCTCTTGTTTGAAAGTGAGATTTATCTTTCCTTCACTCATTTCTGAATTACATGAGAGTTGAAACCTCTTGTTGAAAACAAGGTTAGACTAAAGGCGGCAATAAGAAGGGCAAAGAAGCATACACTTTTGACATGCTTCAAAAGGTCATTCATTTGTCTTGGTAATATGTTAATTTTAATTTGATTTTTGAATTAGTTTTTAGTGCTAATTAGAATTATTTTGCAGAGTCAAGACAGTAATTCATTTGTAGCTTGGTTGATCCAATACTCTTCTGGTCTTGGTATTTTCTTCGAATACATCATTCATATTTGTATGATGTAAAATTACATCCTAGACCTCTAAGTCTAACTTTGGTCCTAAACTTTACAAGGGTTTGTAAAGAAAAACTCTAGTGGTAATTTGGAATGAAATCAATAAAATCATTTATTTATTTTAATTTCACTTTTGGATATGTTGAATGATGATATTTTATATTTTATTTCTTCATATTGTTTATTTAAATATGTTTATAAAAAACCGCATACAAAAAAATTTTCTATTTTTATTTTATTGAGTCACTTATCTATAAAATAGCATCAGGCCCGAGGACTTATTTCTTGAGCAATGACTGATATGTTTATTAGCATATAAACCCAGGGTAATAATCCTGCCTATCTCGCCTTATCCTAGTGAGATTCAAAAATGTTGGTATAATGAACTTCCACTCCTCACATCAACATAGCCTAACCTTCATATGGAGAACTACTCATATATGGATGGAGATCCCAACACATGGAGAGAATCAAGGAATGATGTCCCCGCCTACCACCAGATTTACTTCCAAGATACTAAAAGCCTCTATATTCAAAGTCAGAGTTCAAGGATCCAAAAGACAGCCAATGAAGAAAAGGATTCTTAATGAAGGAACATTTGGAATAAAATCCCCACAATTGCTCCTTGATTTAAGGATAGTTACAAGATTTCTAGGAGTGTAAATAAACCTCAAGGACCATCCTTGAGGAAAAAAAATCGATATAAGATTGAAGTATTGTATCCTGTCATTTTGCTCAGAGCCTTTGAAGACTTGGGGCTATGCTCTATCAATGTACTTGTTGTGATTAATAAAAAAAATATGCTTTCTTTCTCAGCTCATTAGTCTTTTTTAGGTTCCTTGGGTTGCTTGGGTAGGGCCCACTCAAGAGGGATCAAAGACCCGTATGTAATTCCCTTTTCATGTTGTTGTATTTTAGATTTATATTTTAGTTGTTTTAGGTAGTTAATATAACCAAAACATAATTATGTTCATGACTGTAGTGTTACTCTATTTCACATGCCAAATTATGTTTATGATTGTGATTTAATTATGCTTCTTGTAGATGTTATTACAAGTTTATAGGAATTAATTAAGATAGTTTTTCTAGGATCAAGATTCCATTTCCATATCATTACATCATGTTTTGATCATTTCATTATCTTTATAAGGAGTTAATATACTATTTGAACCATTCTTGTTTCTTTGCAGACTTTCTTGTAGGACTCTTACAATTCCTATAGAACTATTAATAGTTCTTGTAGGTCAGCTTAGATTAGGTTTTATTTCATTAATTTTACTTAATTCATGATTGTCCTTAATGTTAATGATATGATATCATACTATGGGGACTTGGGACTAATATAGGAGAAAAATATTTATGTATATTAGCATAGTTTCATTTAGCAAAAACAATTATGTTTCTTAGATTAATTTCCTTTATGCAATATTTTCATTAGCAATGTTATGATTTATATCTTACAATAGTTTCCCTTGAACAATATGTGATTTTAATTATTTCTCATTCATTTCATTTGGTTCATTCATCTTGCTTGCTTAAGTGATTTATTCCCTTTGTCAAGTTCTTAGAGTGAAACCTAGGATATCATCGGTCCCAACCAATACATAGATGCATACACATTCTAGAAGGAAATAAGTGTATTTTGCATACATTTTTCATGCTACCTCAAAATTTTGTATGAACCTTGGGTTGATAATTAAAGTACTAAGTTGATGAAGTGTTTATATTCTAAGGCCCACCACATTTGGTGTCATTGCTGGGAGGTTCTACAATTTACACATCATTTTCATTTTATCATGCATACGTTCTAGCATTATATAAGAAAAGAAAAAATTTAAGTTACACTCCCTTTACTTTCAATATTTTCTAGATGAATGACTTGACCTAGGGATAAAATAGGAAAAATTTTACCTAAATACCCTACCATGGGAACAGTTCCAAGCAATCAAGAACATTATCTAGATGGTTGTGAAACACTTTTTCTAGAAGCTCCAGAAACTCTTGAGGAATGATAAGAAATAGGAACAATGGACTTTGAAAATATCTCATAGGGAGGCCAATCTCCACATACAATGACTAATGAGGAAGATCAAGAAGAGGTATTTGAGTTTCCTATATGGGAAACCAATGGGCAAACCAAAATGAAAACATCAACCCTTATGTCCTACCTCACTTCCATGGCCTTATCTCAAAAGATCATAACACCCTTTAGTTTGAAGTTTTAGTGGTTTGTGGAACTTATGATTATAACTAAGATGAGAAAAATCTCAAACGCTTTCCCTCTACCCTGAAAGACTCAGCTTTGAGATGGTTTATAATTTTTGAAAGAAATGGTATTACAAAGTTGGGACCAAATGAAGAATACCTTCAGCATCAAGTAGAGGCACTACTACAGAGCAAGGGATACAAGGGATGAAATCTTCCAAGTGAACCAAGGGGTGGATGAATCGTTAGGATATTTTGAGGAAATATTTCAACTAAGCTACAAGACATCATGTTATCCAAAAAGTTGTAGGTTGGGAAAAGCTCGACCCAACTACCAAATGGTGACAACTTAGAGAAAACCTACCCATTGTCACCTTAGGTAGGTATTCTCGTCACTTTAGTGATGATGAAAACCACCACAAGGGGGGAATCTTGGTGACCCTACGGGGGAATGAGATGGAAAGTGGAAATATGGAGTTGTATCCCCTATAGGTCAAGATACTAAGAATGGAAGGTCTTGAGAAAAGTGTCTTCATGGTATCCAAAAGTTGCCAAGAGATAAGAGTACCTTTAAGAAGTGATGTACCTACTCGAGACACAAGAACAAGGAAAATATATGTGTATAATGTTATATGGGCAAGAAAGTTAATATTTATGTCCCTAATTGCAGTAGTAAACAAAATTATATATCAGCAACAAAAATATAGTAAGAGATGCAAAATAAAGTTGTTTAAATCTTAGTGAAAATTACAAGAGGCAAGCTAGCAAATTGACTAGTTTAGCTCAGGAAGAAAGCATAAAACTTTAGCACCAATGTAAGGTTGTTGTAAACAAGTTATGTGGAAATAATTATCACCCTTATGGCTATAAAAAACAACTTATTACAACAAAAGAAATATGTCGTCAAAATTTTCCAAAAATCCCCCCAAGAAGTGCATTATCCTTAGTTGATTAACGTGGAAAATTTTTAGCAACTTTCAACAGTTTAGTAGTGAGTTATAAATGAAAAAGTGTTAGGGTTTATGCAGTCCTAATGACTATAGATAAAAATTTATAACAACATCAAGAAATACTTGGCACCTTGAGATGCCCTAGTGGCAATGACAATCCTATAACATCAAGAAGATATTGCAACTTGAGAAAGTTGATTAACTCATGTTTTCACGTATCCCAATGCAACAATTGTATTTATCCAATGCAAATTGAAAATTATTAGTGCTTTAAATATTGGGTTATGGAGTCAAAAAATGAGTGAACTATACTACTCCCTTGGGGGTGTAAACCCTCTTACTCCCTAAGGAAAGGAAAGATAACTAGGAAGTGCTAGGAGGGTGTAAGCCCTTTTACATCTCCTAGCACTACCTTAAGCAACAAATTATTTCCAAGAAAAAAATTGATGGGCTTAGTGGGGTTGTATTCCCTTATACTCCCCAAGAAATCCAACTAGTTAACCTTGCAACCAATAAAAATATATCGTAATGTTACGAGGAAAATCTCTTAATGGCATGGGGTAAACCACAACAGACTGAATGACACACAAAAATCAACTATAATCTCAAATATGCTATATAAATGAAATGATAACAAGACAAGGCCAAGATCCTACCTCGTATGGATGTTTGATGAAGACCATCGTTGAGCACATAGCTCAAAGATTTATACCTGCAAATTGTCCTCAACAACCAAGATACACAGGCATATTGTGACAATATATAGTGTTAGCATGTAGATTAGCATAATCCATTAACATTCATGACAAATATGCCCATGGAATAATAATTAAAATATTTGCAAGATATCAATTGGACGAGAAAAAAGTATTTCTATTAAAATAATCAGCAGAAGTATATATGTGACAAACTTTTTCACTGGCACATATCGGAACCGAGAAACTAAGTCCCTATAGTTGGGCATCCACCACTTCAATCCTCCACCAAAGGCAAGATGATATAAAGGAGACAATGAGGTTATCCATCACAAAGAAGGAAGATCTTGGGGGTTGAACAAGGAGTTCATACTTTCAAGGATAAAGGGATGCAGACTCAATATGAAGTGAAATTTCTCCAAAGTCTCTTTGCTCTCAAAGTTGAATTCTCTCCCTAAGGCTTAGATATGGCTCAATTTATAGCCTTCAAATGGAACTGAAGGGTAGATTCAAAAGGTTTCTTGTAAATGGAAGGTCAAGGATCATGGATCTCGTGACATGGGATGGAAAACCAACAATATTTTTAATTTTGAGCAACAAACTCGATGTACGCGGGTTGTAGTGGAGAAACCTGCATATACCCTTGTTGTCTAACTGATAGGGCATGTATATGTGGGAAAATGCATTTTTTTTAATCTGGAAGGTACAAAAGGGGACTTCAAGTCTGCATAGGGAAATGGAAAGGCCATCCAAGCAAGTTGCATGGGGTGAGGAAAAATTTGTTGTAATCGATGCCTCTTAATGTGTGAGGTCAGAGGAGTATCTGCGATGGCCAAAATACATTATAATTCCCAGAAGTAGAGTAATGGAGACTCAGTTGGAAGTGTTAGTTACTCATGAGAATATTACAATCCATAATGACTTTGTACACATGGCTTCCAATCCAAATTACACTACAGATCCATGTGGAGATATATCAAATAGTTGTTCATGGACATGAATAGGAAATATAAAGTAGACACATGCCATAGGTCGTCATAGTCACAAACAAGGCCCAGTGGAATCTAGTCTCAAAATCAATCTAAAGATATTAGTATACAGTGAAGTACGATCTGATCTCCCATGATCATTGAAGTCATATATGTACTAGTCCAATGAAAGACAGCAACACATTAGGAAATTTTCTATTGTAAGTTGGAGGTCTTCTACACTATACACCGAAGGTGAAAGTCTACATCATGTGAATAAAGGAGTTGAGGTTGAACACAATGATACTTCATTTGATTACCAGTCATTAAGGTATACCGTTAACAAACACGAGACAACCTATCGATAATGAAAGTAGGTATCAAGGCACCGAGTACATTCTTACTAGTGTGAATAAGGGTGTTGAGGTCGAACACTTGAATAATCCATCGATTAGGAGACATCGATGTATTCCCAACTATCTATGGAGGGATAACGTGTCACTGATTATTGAAAGCCTCTAATTACTCATAGGACTATAGGCCTCATTTCTAGAATAGATGAGTTGAAGTCGATGGAAGGAAACCTATTGAAAGGAGAGCATTAGGGAATTTCTCATCATTCATCATGAGGTACAAAGAAATAGCTTGATGATTAGGAGGAGCTTGGACGAATAGGATTTTCATGAACCAATGTCCCTGTGTGTATCTCGCATGCACCAGATGCAAGTAGTGCACAAAAGAGACCCTCTGAATAGAATCCAATGAGGAAGATTGTCGACAAAGGCGAGGAAACCACCAATAAGGCTAATGGCATCCAAGACATTGCATGAATCCAAATGTGTGAATATATTTCTTGTTTTAAAACACAAGGGAAACCCCCCAGTCAGCGACCAATAAGGAGATCTCAACTTTTGGGTTCAAGGTTACCTACCCATAATGAAAGTAGGACCAGAGTGCATGGTAGAACTATAGCTTCATGTAACTCTGAGATACACTGAGGTTATGGCTTGTTATCGCACAATCTATACTTTCCCAAACCTAAAGGAAAGTAGGCCTAGATTGATGTAACACAGAGGTAACCCTATAATTGTCACCCCAATAGGGTACCTCTTTCTCTTTAGGAGGAGTAAAGCCTCACTCCAAGGGAGACATCCGAGGACCTAGTTGGTTGATGAAGGGAAAAAAGATACAGTGAAAACCCACCCCTCTCTCTAGGTCACTCAGTGGAAGAAGTCACTTTGGTGAAGTTGAGAGGGACGAGGTAAAATGAAAATGGGTTTGTACCTTCCCTTTACCAATGAAACATCAAACGTTAGTAGCAACATTTATAATCAATGACTTCTTAAAAAAATTATGTGTTTCCTGAACAAGTTACTATACAATGAAAGTGAGATCACAGTAGCAGCAATGTATCTTGAAAGGTGAAAGTTATGACGACAAGGAAGAGATACAATAGTCTTGCAAACTTGATAATGGTTTGTCACTCACACTTTGCAAGATAAATACAACTCAAAGAACGACTTAAATGGTTGTCCAAACAACATTAATTAATGACGATGACAATAATAAAAACACTTCAGAAAAAAGTACTATAATAGAGAAATAAGACACTACTTCAATATCCAATGATTATGGTTTTCTTTTACAAATTCCCAATGGTTTTGTGGATGATTTTAGGGTTGTTAAGGGCTACAACAATGGTTGTAACAACAATTATGACAGCAGTAACACCTACAGAATTTGCACTCAAAAAAGGCAATTAAACATACACTTAAACACGTATTGATAGTACCTTTCCTTATACAAATTTTGGGATGACTTAGATGGTTAGTAGGCTAATATAAGTTGTGAAATGATAGTTGTAGAAGTGATTATGATAGTAGCAAATTAGTTGTTAGTGTTTCTAGACTAGGTTAGCAAATTAGTAGAGTATAAAGTGAAAGAGTTTGAGTATGAAGTGAAGGAGTTTGAGTTGAGTCTTGTCGAGAAGTAAGAGAGGAGGACTAGTGCCTTCAAGGGTAATGGAGTCAAGGCGGAAGGATTCTTCTAAGGTTGTGTTAGCAACATTACTTGTCTTTGGCATCAGGATATACAGGTCTGCAGGTTGCACGAGGAGCGCCCAAGCGCAGCGCATAGAGGAAGTCCTTTTCAGCCTTAAAATCAAGCGAGTGGGCAAAATTATAGTGTCAACGGTCCGGATCCACCCATATGAGCAGATCAACGGTTGCTGGGAAATCGCAGATAGTAGAGTTGCGCCGAGAATAGCACAAATAGATCGTGCCCATATTATATGCAAGGAAGAATAACAGCTATCCATCCAAAGGATGCGTGGCGTGAGATCTAGTCGCGTCAGATTTTCGGCAGTCGCGAGTTCAAAGGGTGAAGGTTTCATGTCATTGTACATCTCGAAACCCCGAACCCTGAAGCGCCGAAAGCGCCCAAAGGCAGGCCCACAATATTGAGGAGCAGTCTCAACCATCTATCTAAAGGGGACACCTGGTGCGTGATTAGGCTCCCTGCCTTCTTTCCCATCGCGATTTCGAAGCACAAGAAGCAGCTCCCTCATATCCCCAATGCGCGAAGTGACAAGAGTGTCCAGGACCTGGGGCCCGCAGCAGTGTCGGGTGAATTTAGGACCGTCAGATTTGAAGGAAAAGTGGCGCCAGATTAAGCCATCTCGGCGTTTTGCTCATCGCGATTTCAAGAAGCATGGATCAGCCCCTTCATATCCGCTAACGCCGAAAACACCTTTGGGAGTAAGCACAGGGTCATAGCCTGTGGTCACTTGGGAGACAAAGAGAGTTGTGCAAGAGGGGCCAAAGGCACCGAGTTCAGTTACAGAGGAGATCATCGCGACCTCCAGGCGCCATCGAATCCGATCTTAATCCTGTGTCTCACTTGGAGTAAATGAAGGCATGAACGGGTGGTTGAAACCTCCCTTCATTCATTAAGTGTGAGATATGGAGGGTCTAGCAAGCGGTCTGCTCAAAGGGGTCCTGTGTACCATTTTTTTCCAAAGAATCCATGCCGAAGTCTTCGAAGAGACAGAGAATTTTGCACACGCTAGCTTGGCACTTAATGGCTCAGCTACCCTCCTTACAGGAGCCATGCACAGTTAAGGTGGCACGTGAAGAAGGATTTCAGTACGAATTTGACTGAAAAGAAATCGATCCCTGGGTGACTAGGCATGCCTCTGTTAGGCGAATTTTCTTGAGTATATAGGCTCAGTTTTTGTATTTTGTAAGCATCGATGGTAGAGCGAAGCTCTCGATTGTAAATTTTTAACACACTCTAGTTCTCTGGTTATGCATTTGTATGTGAGATTTCGTGTTTTATGACAGACAGTCTTTCTTACTCCGTCTAATTTTCATCTTATGCTGAGAGAGTTCGTGAATGACTGATTCGTGCAAATTATTGCAATCATGTTATGATAAAGGATTTATTGTTTCATTTTTGTATTCTCCGGCGTTTTGCATTTGAATGCAAGAAGATCTTGCATTTAGATGTCTTCTCCCACAGCCTATTAGGAACCTAATGTTTACGACAAACCTTTGCACCTCTCTGATACAAGTCTTCCCCTTACTCACCCTTACTACAACTTATTGTCTGAAGTTTGATTAAGACCTCACCTGGCCACGCCTACCTGGCCTAGTTTCGGAGTTAGAACCACACCGTCTTGAGTTGGCTTCCAATCGATCACCCCATTAAACAAATCGTGACACAAACTGATGGGTGTCGGGCTCTGCTCCTACTTCAATCCAGGGGTGACTTCTGACGCTAATAGGTTGCAAATAAATTATGATGATTCACAAAAATCTAAGAGGGAAAAGGCATAGGAGAAGTAGTAACTTAAGTCCCCATATTCTTTGACCTCAAGAGACAGGATGCTAGGGTATAGGATCTTCTAGGCCCTAGAACCTTGATCTACTTAGCCTTCTTATGGAGTAAAAGTTATGAAACAATAACTAAGTCAAAACCCTTAGAGTGCTAGCAATTTAGGGCTCTAGGGTTTTACTAGTTACTAGATCAATTCAATGAAAAGCTTGACAAATAAAAATTAAGAAAGTAGCAAATGAAGTTTCTTACTTCAAGCATTAAATACACCATGCAATTTCATAATCTTGTATGAGAAAATAAAACCATACAATAAACCATTAAATAGATGAAAATTTCCATATTTCACTTATTGCACCAAGAATAATCATGAGAATACCATACAAGATCACCATAAACTTCCAAAAATTGATCCAAGTTGCAAAAATAAGACTTAAACAAGAGTGGTGCCTCACAATTTCAGCCAATAACCCTAATAGGGCACAAATTTCAGACCTCTTGTCTCCCAAGACAAGTTATCATGAAAATGAATGTCACTTTCTACTTATTTAAAATTAAACCTAAAATTGTTTTTAGTTCATAATTATTGGGTCGACCTGACCAATTTTTTATACAAATTAAATATGAACAAAACAAAATTAATTTGCATCTAAAAATCACTCCAGGGGTGACATTGTGCCCTTCTAAGGTGACGTTCATCCACAAGTATGAAACACTGGACAGGGAAGGTGAAACATTGGGCCTCCAAAGGCCTAAAACCCTGTCCATATGTGTCAATGTCTCATAAATTTCATCCAAGATTAAACTCTTGCTCTGGATGATGTCTAGGGCTATCATGGTGATGTCCAGTGCCCTCAAGGGATAACGTCCATGTGGGAAAAGAAAGATCCCCTGGATCTAGGTCTGTTAGGGTGCCACTAAGGCAACGTCCTTCTTTCTCCTGGTGCAAGTTTTCAATCTCTTCTTACCCCTAGCTGGGGTTTCAGCATCTATCTGTGGACTTTAAGCCCCCATGAAAGTCCAAGCTAATCATTCCCTCATGTGTACCTATCCACCGGGGAAGGTCCTGGAGCAACAATAAGTACACCCTCCAGGGGTTCATAAGTCACATAGATCATAACATGTAAATCACATCCAATAATTAAATTACCCAAACATATGCATCGAACCCCCTTTAACCCAGACAAGTGCTCAAAGACGTTATGCAATTTGACAAGTTAGGTTTGGAGAATGTCTCAGGGTGTCCTATTGGTATAACCTCTCTTAAGTTTAGGGTGTTCCTAGGTAGGATCTAGTCCAATTCATGTAAGTGTATGATGTGGCATGGGGTAAATATTTTGGCATGGGTCCATGTAATAATAGGGAAATGTAAATTCTTACCTACGGGTGCCTTTGTAGAGGGAGAGTTGCACCTTATCATAAATGCAATTGTTTCCTAGCCCATTCATTGCCTTTTACTCTTATCTTTATTTCTTTTGATATTTTTCTCTTGTGCTTCAATGTAATAGTTGAGGGCCACTATCCTGGCTTGATGACCAGAGGTGACAACGTTATCCACAAACATTTCACGGAAATGGGAAGGTTGGCTCATGATGAGACCCCCTTTCTCTTGGTTATGCCACCAAGAGCCACTACCCTGGATTGGTGACCAAATAGGTGGTAGTGTCATACCGCTATATTCCCATCCCAATAATAGGTTGGCTCATGATGATACCCCCCATCCATCAACTAATACCTTCAGTGTTTATGTTATCTTATGGATCCCCTTTTCTTACTGAGAATATTTTCACTACTTTCTCAGGGATCCTTGGGAGAAGCATCTCAAAGGTTTCAACATTGGATTTTAACTCTTTCCAACTAATTTTACCCTCTGGGCCTTTAGCCCCTTCTTCCCACAAGGTAAGGTAAAACCCTTCCTAGTGTATCCAATCCCAATGCCCAAACAAGGATAGGGGAGATGAAAGGAATAAATATGAAAAGTGGTAAGTATGGAGGGAACGGACGATGAATTTTCATAGATCCACCCAGTATATCCCCATCCTAAAGGAAATCAACTTACTAGGGCGCCATGTCACCCTTTGAGGTATGAAACAGGAAAAGAGCATAATTTCTGACAAAATGTCATGAAATGAAGAAGGATTTAATACAACATATTCAAGTTCTTCAAAAATCAAAGTGATACATATCATTATACTTGGACTCATTACCTCAAGGACAAAGACTCGTGGCTACTTTAGGACCAGGCTTGTGTGATGGATATTGTTGTTGGTGATAAGTGGACTACACTAAAGAAAAGAGGGGCCCTATGGGGCCATGCTCAAGTCGTATGGCTCTCGGTACTCCATGTTTAGGACCTGTGGACATCGAGACATGATCTCGTTATTTATCTCTAGGCTATGGGATAATGTATGGCTCCAACTCGGGGACATGTGCAAACCACAGAGAGCATGATAACCTCAGCATCTCTGGTATGACTTGTGCCTGCTAAATCTCAACAAAGGATATTAGTAATCCCTAGGGTGGTGATATCACCCCTTGTCCATATATGATAAAATAAACAAATAAAAGCATATTTAGTCTAGCATATGATTACGAGCATACATATATACATAATGAATCAAGACAATATGAAAATGCAACTACAACTATGCTAACATGATATGAAAATGGTATATATAATGGATGAAAATTCCTACCTACCTCTACTTACATGTTCGTTGAATGCTAGGTGTAATCATATAACCAGTGAAACCATCCTAGAAATACCTCATAATACCTGCCTTTGTGTTTCATCATAAACCAAAACAATGGCAAGTAAAGCACAAAAATAACATGAGTTAGAGCATGCATCATATCATAGGAAATCGTAAAGTCTAGCTCATGAAGGCGGGAGGGAGGGACAAAATTATGCCAAGTTACACTTCTAGGAAAGTGCTCAATCCATCTCAGAAAGGGATCATGAAAAATCAAAAGCTCAAAAGACTGACTCAAAGAGTCTGAAGGTTGGCTACCTTGGACATCATCACATCCTGAGGTATGGGAAGAGACTAGAAAAATCCTAGAGGATGATTGGCAAATTTTTAAGGAAATATGAAAGACTGAGATAACAAAATTATTCTTAAGGTATTCAACCTACCCTTAAATTATAAAACAAGGCTCTATCCTAGAGAAAAATTGGGACAAGGGACATGTTTCCCGATTGCATCCTTAGTGAGATCATGAAGTAAAGTAATCGAAGTGAGATGGAAAACCTTGTCACAAGTATTCTTCTTTAGGAAAGAAATGTCATCACCCTTATCAAGATCTGAGCACAGTGGTGGTTGATAATATTCTTCATAGAATAAATCCAAGTTCTCAAAGGAAAACTCACCAAAATCCTAAAGGTATGACCGGAAACC
The DNA here is from genome assembly GCA_009831015.1 of Picea engelmannii. Taxonomy (NCBI): domain Eukaryota; kingdom Viridiplantae; phylum Streptophyta; class Pinopsida; order Pinales; family Pinaceae; genus Picea; species Picea engelmannii. Next base: position 522,715 of record ML780876.1, on the reverse strand, counting down.
ATCATGGAAACATAGCACCAAGTCATCCTTGGGTGTTTGGAAAATGTTTGTAACTATATCATCTCCTTGTTTCCAAATGTCAAAAGTAGTAGTAACCTGATATGATTCTATAAAGGAAATATTTGGAAATTATCCTCAATGTCGTAAATAGGGTCCCCATCATAACCAATCACATCCCATTTACGTTTCTTGACATGTATGAACTCATCAATATTACCAACCATTTCATTACCTTTATCATAACATGAAGGGTTTAAAACATCCAAGGGCTCCTCTAACACTTCTTCACTTTCCAAATCACAAAATAAAGCATCTTCAAAATATTCAAAAGGGAAACAACTCACCATATTCATTTCTTCTTGTGAAAGAGCGTCGAATATTTGGATAACTTCATCAAATGGAAGTGTAAGCATCAGTGCCTCATCCTCGTGACTTTCCCCTACACCTTCAGCTTCATAACACAAACTCTCTAGCTCATCCAAGGATTCCATTTCTTATTCACCTTCTAAATCATAGAATAGGGTATCATCAAAAACCTGAAAAGGAAAGTGACTAACCTCTTCCTCTTCTTTTTGTGAAGGAGGAATAGGATTTCGGATGGCTTCATCAAAGGGAGAAGCACACATTAATACTTCATCATCATGTTTTATATCTTCAGGTTCTCGTTCTTCAGCCAGGTCCTTATTATCCTCGGTAGAATCATGAGTATATTCTTCCTCTTCCTCATGGGATTGGTAACCTTCATTAGGATCCATTTACCCAACCTCTTGTTGGTCGATGACTTGTTCCCATATTTCCTAGAATTTACTAACGAATATCTCAATGGAAGATAATCTTTCCAGACTAAGAGTATCTGGGGTATCTTTGGGGTCATCAACTTTGATTTCTAGAGTAAAGAGGTGTTCTCCTTTGAAAAAGGAGATATTTGCCTTGATTTTTATAGCCATGTGATAAGCTTCTTGGATTGTTCTTGGCCCTTTTTCACTGAGTATAAATCCTAATTACACTAAGAGTGAATTGGTGTAGAGGTAAACGAGGTACTTATCTTCGGGATGATGGCTTCTAGGAATTTGTTGTAGAAAATTCTCAAACCTGGTATGGAATTCCATGACAATCTCATATTAGTTTGTTTCATGTGTTCGAGTATTTTTATTAGCATGTGGATATATTATAATTTAATACCCCATTTCTTGAGAAAGGTTTATTATAACTGGTCCATAGATCTGATGTTAGCATCAGGGAGATCATCATACCATTTCCTATCATTTCCATGAAGAGTGGCAGAGAAACGTTTCATTGCCAAATCTTCAACATCATCACTAATAGGGTGGAGTTGAAAGAAAGCCCAAAAATTATCCATGTGATTTTTGGCCATAACCCCATCATTACCAGTGAATCTAGGGAGCCAATTTTCATACCTCAGAGGCATTAGTCGAGAGTAACCCAAAATTTCACTCATATCCAAGGGCTTCAAATTACCCGAGTCCAATTTACAAGCCATGATTGGCTTTGTTATTAGTGGAGTCGCCAAATAATCCTTCTAGGGATCATCAAAGGGAAAAGAGGGAATCACCCTCAGTGGAGTCACCAGGTAATATTTGTGAATTAAAGGCTTTGTATAAATCTTTACCAAAAAAGTTTCGTTCGAGGAAAATTGAATCGATGTTCCACGGAAACGGCACCAAAAATGTTATCACACAATCTATAATTTCCCAAGCTTAAAGTAAAGTAGGCCTAGACTGATGTAACACAGAGGTAACCCTATCATTGTCACCCCAATAGGGTACCTCTTTCTCTTTAGGAGGAGTAAAGCCTCACTCCAAGGGAGACATCCGAGGACCTACTTGGTTGATGAAGGGAAAAAAGATACAGTGAAAACCCACCCCTCTCTCTAGATCACTCAGTGGAAGAAGTCACTTTGGTGAAGTTGAAAGGGACAAGGTAAAATGAAAATGGGTTTGTACCTTCCCTTTACCAATGAAACATCAAATGTTAGTAGCAACATTTATAATCAATGACTTCTTAAAAAAATTATGTGTTTCCTGAACAAGTTACTATACAATGAAAGTGAGATCACAGTAGCAGCAATGTATCTTGAAAGGTGAAAGTTATGACGACAAGGAAGAGATACAAT
>ML780876.1:477350-514801 GCA_009831015.1 Picea engelmannii | reverse complement strand
ATAAGGCAAGTTTTAACCAACTGGTCTAGCAAAACATATTGTAATGTTCAGAAGGAGGATTGTTGTTGTTGTTGTTGTTGTTGTTGAAGACGGCCTTGGAGAGCATGCTCCAAAAAAACTCTTTTCACACAAGAAAAAAAATTCGCTTCTCGATGACAATAAGGGTTAGATCTCGATTAGCTTACCCGGAAGATGCACCTTTTCCTATCTGTTTCTGATTTTCCAAGATCGCACAAGGTGCGGGGAAAAGAGCATACGCAGATCTAAAAGAGAAGCAGCCCGGAAAAAAAAAAATACAAACCGAAATAAAATCAAAACTTTGCAAAAATTTAAAAATGCGTATTCAGACTTTATACCTTTGGATTCTGACTGTAATGGTTGTATCTTGGGAAAACAGAAACCTTTTCAAGTGAAACGAAAAGTGTTCCTGAATGAAAAGCGTGCTCCAGATGCAATGGAATAGTCCTTTCAGCCTAGAAATGTACAGAAATGCCAAAAAATGGAGATGAGGAAACTCGGCTTCACGATCTCGATCTACAACAGGAGCGGGTCTTCAAACAGGCTCTGATACCATGTTCGAAAACACAGGTATTCCAACAGAGGACGAACACCTTCAGTAACCACTCACATAACCAGATCAAAGATCAACACACTGATGTTTTCACGTGGTAAAACCCCTACGGGGAAACATCCACGACCCCAGCCAATGCGGCCACTTGGAGCAGTTTATTAATGCAAAGAAAAATATTACAGAGAGTTTATCACAATCGATCATCGGCAAATGACCCTCCATGCTCTTTAAATAGAGATCATGGACCAATCGGGTGCTAAGCCACGGATCAATGGCCGTTAAGATCGAGGAGAGTATGAACCATCGGATCACTCTATGTCGGGAACATATCGTGATCGTCGGATTGCCTAACTACAAATGCATACTAATGCATTCTAAAGAAACACACTTTTACCTAACGACATATTAGACCAAGTAGATCTTAACTAACTCCTAAGTGTCTAAATATCCTAACACATATGTGTCAATTCCTCATAAATGTCGTCCAAGATGAAACCCTAGCTCTGGATGACATCTAGGGTTATCATGGTGACGTCCAAGGCCCTCAAGGGATAACATCCATGTGGGAAAAGAAATATCCCCTGGGTCTAGGTATGCCAGGGTGCCTCCAAGGCAACGTCCTTCTTTCTCCCAGTGCAAGTTTTCAATCTCTTCTTACCCCTAGCTAGTGTTTCAGCATCCATCTGTGGTATTTAAGCCCCCATGAAGGTCCAATATAATCATTCCATCATGTGTACCTTTCCAGCGGGAAATCTCCTATAGCAACAACAAGTACACCCTCCAGGGGTTCATAAGTCATAGGGATCATAGCATGTAAATCACATCCAATAATTAAATTACCCAAACATGTGCATCAAACCCCCCTTAACCGAGACAAGTGCTCAAAGATGTTATGGAATTTGACAAGTTAGGTTTGGAGAAGGTCTCGGGGTGCCCTATTGGGATAACCTATCTTAAGTTTGGGGTGTTTCCTATGTGGGATCTAGTCCAATTCATCTAAGTGTATGAGGTGGCATGGGGTAAATATTTGGGTATGGGTGCATGTAATAACAGGGAAATGTAAAGTCTTACCTGTAGGTTCCTTTGTAGAGGACGAGCTACACCTTATCATAAATGCAATTTTTTCCTATCCCATTCATTTCCTTTTACTCTTAGCTTATTTCTTTTGATATTTTCCTCTTGTGCTTCAAGGGAATAGTTGAGGGCCATTGTCCTAGCTTGGTGACCAGAGGTGACAGCGTTATCCACAAACATTTCACGGAAATGAGAAGGTCATCTCGTTATGAGATCCCATTTCTCTTGGCTATGCCACCAAGAGCCACTACCCTGGATTTGTGACCAGATAGGTGGTAGTGTCATACCACTACATGCCCATGGTCATAATAGGTCAGCTCGTGATGAGACCCTCCATCCATCAACTAATACCTTAAGTGTTTATGTTATCTTTTGGGTCCCCTTTTCTTACTGAGAATATTTTCACTTCTTTCTCGGGGATCCCTGGGCGAAGTATCTTGAAGGTTTCAACATTAGCTTTTAACTATTTCTAGCTACTTTTACCCTCTGGGCGTTTAGCCCCTTCTTCCCACGAGGTAAGGTATAACCCTTCCTAGTGTATCCAATCCCAATGCCCAAACAAGGATAAGGGAGATGAAAGTAATAAATATGTAAAGTGGTAAGTATGGAGGGAACGGACGATGAATTTTCATAGATCCACCCAGTAGCAACCCATCCTAAAGGAAACAAACTTACTAGGGCACCATGTCACCCTTCCAGGTATGAACGAGGCAAAGAGCATAATTTCCAAGAAAACGTCATGAAATGAAGAAGGATTTAATACAACATATTCAAGTGCTTCAAAAATCAAAGTGATACGTAAAATGATACCTGGACTCATTACCTCATGGAGCAAGACTCATCGCTACATCACGACCAGGCTGGTGTGATGGATATTGTTGGTGGTGATAAATGGACTACACTAAAGAAAAGAGAGGCCCTCTGGAGCCATGCGCAAGTCATCTGGCTCTCGGTACTTGATGTAAAGGACCTGTGGGCCTCGAGATGTGATCTCCTTAGTTATCCCTGGGCTAGGGGATAACATGGTCTACATGTGAAGTCAAGAGTTCTAAGAAATGGCCGAAAAAAACGTATATCTATCCTTTGAATGAGATCATGAGACCTATGGATAACTCGCGCAACATAGAATTGATGATAAAACTTTGTGATGCAGGAGGAATCAACGAACTCTCCATAGGGACTGGAAAAATAACAAGTCAGAGGAGTAAACTCTAAGTAATGAGCTCCCCTTCCAAAGGTCATGCTAAACCAAAACTTTGGATGACAGTGGACTCAAAAAAAAAATCTATGTTCAAAGGCGATATGACTATTGCTGATATGAGATAATATTTCTTTCCCTCTTGTCTTCTTTTTTTTTTCATAGGCAAAGAAATGTTATGATACAGGAGAGGAAAAGAGTGTCACGAGTAAGAAACTAGCTCCAAACAATGGAACATACCTATTTTGAATGCAAGGAAGTGCATGTGGGGCATGGACACTTGAGGGGATGTTTCCTCTTAGGGTATAGGGTGTCAAGCAGAAAAGGATATAAATAAGGCTCTGTTTGGCTAGTGATGCAAATTGTTGAGGTAAGAGGCTTATAACAAGAAAAAGGGAACCGTAAATAGGCTCAATATTGCAAGCAAGATGATGGAATGTGATTACAACTTAACTCCAAAGAATGTCCTTTTTCGTAGATTTAGTCCCCTAGGCCCGAAAAAGTATAAAATAATACCCAGGAGAACTCTTCTAGCCAATGGTGACTAGAGTATTCATTTTTCGTAAGTAGTCTACTTGGCCCGAAAAAGAAAAGTTAACGAATGTGAAAGAGACAAGTTCACTCGACAATATTTTCATGTTTAAGGATTCTTGAAAAGAGCTTAACTAAGACTCAAGGATGTTGTTATAAGAAGCATATCATGGGGCAGGCCAGTGCTCTCGTGCAGGACTTTTGTCGAAATTCAACAACTCATAGGTAGCTCACACAAGCTTGGGAGAACCCAAAACTTGCCAAGCCGAGGAGGATAAAATAATTTCATAGGATATTTCATCTACAATATAATTCCAATCAAAGGAAACCATCCTAGGACTTGGAAAGAGCGTACTTGGAGAGAGTTGAATGTTCCATTGTTCATAAGGTACAGGACTAGAAATGCTAAGGACATGGTCAAAATATGCATCACCCCCCAAAAGAAGAGTGGGATTGATCGAATATTGCATCGGCAATGTCACTTCCTTAGACTTGTCACTCTCCAAGATAAGAGTGGGTTCGGCCGAAGATTACATTGGCATGACCACTTCTTCAATTGTTGGTTGAATAGGATGTGAGACAACCTAGTCTAGAGATGCATCACCCCCCAAAACAAGAGTGGTTTTGGTCAAAGATTGCATCGACAAGACCGTTGGTTGAATAGGATGTGAGACAACATTGTCAAGAGATTCATCACTCCCCAAAAAAGGAGTGGTGTTGGTTGAACATTGCATCGGAATGACCGCTATATCAACCAAAGAAGGATTAGGATGTTGGGAAACCAAATATGACTCATAACCCGAAGGACCACTAGACAAGGATCGTGATTATCATACTACTGCAATAGCAGGGAACAGACGAATTAGATGATCTCCTTTGCAAAGTCTACAAAGTAACTTGGGATTATGTCCTATACGTCTAGGCTTTTCAATCGTATTAATTCCCCCAGCATGACTTGCAGTGGTTAGTGGCATGCTCCCAACGTGACTTGTAGAGGTTAGTAGTAGATCTCCAACATGACTTGCAGAGGTTGTTGACCTATCTCCAACATGACTAGAAAAGGTTGGTGATATAATGGCAGTATGACTTACAGTGACTGGACTTGTGCTTCCATCATGACATACAACGGTTGGTTGCGGCATCAGAGACCAAGGTCATGGGAAATAACGGTTTTGAGATATAGCAGGCCAGGAAGGGTTATGGTATACACCATGGCCCTGTCCGACAGAATGGTATCCTCCTCCAAACTAATTCATAAAGGGTTGTACGGGAATCATCACTAAAGAATCCACTTGCGAAGAGAAATCAACATGACAAGGGTTATTCAGGTGAGGATATATGTTTCCCCCAGGCGAAGGAACTTCATGAAGGGGGTTTCCCATACTATAAAATTGACTCCCCCTGAATGAAACACCAAAGGACAGAAGGAGGTCCCCCATGAGAAAAATGTTCAAAGGAACCGGTATAGCAGAAGAAGGATAGATGGACAGGATCCAATAAGTATAAGGACCACTCATTTGAGCACTCGATCCTAGAAAATCAAAGCTAGGATTGGGTCTAGAGGAAGGAGAATTACAACCTCCTACCGTAAGAGTTGGTTGAGGGATATGACTCCCACCAAATGAAAAGGGAGAATAAAGAGGCATACCAAAAAAAAGGCATACAAGACATGTCTGGAATACCAAAAGAAAAAGGATTATAGGCCCAAGGTATTGGATGAGTATCATGATTCGGCGTACCATTCAGAAATACAAACGGATTCGTCCCCATGGAATGAGTAAAGACCATGGGTTGGGTAGCACTAACTGAGGGAGTCACGAGGGCTCCACTAACCATAGCAATGAAAACTCACGATGCAATACAAAATCCTAAGTCCAACTAATAATCAGAGACCATACCAAAGTAAATAAAAAATGCCAATGCACACAAACAGAATATAGTGGCTAAAAAGGGGCCTTCCTCACTAGAGTAGGTATGTCTCGCCCAAGAGGGGCCTAAGATTCCCTTCAAAATATTGGAAATCAGAATCAGTTATAAAGGCCCTTGTGGGCTTAACAACACAATCGGTCAGATCCCCCAGAGAGGTAATCCTCCATAAAGGTTGTGTTTTGTTCGACCCTTATCTGACTTAGGGTACCTACAGAATAACCCCTGCAAGTAACCTATGTGGCTACCTATATCAAGTAACTAGATTTACAAAAATACAACCAATGCGTAGGGGAATATTCATAGGTATATTCCAAAATATGGGCAGAGTAACAAAGCCCGAAATATTGTAAGCAGTGCCTCTCATGGAGGTAAAAGTAATACAAAGATCAACAAATACAAATAGAACCCCAGAAATATCTCTGACACTAAGAAGGTATTATAGGGCTATCTCTGCAACCAACTTTGAGCGACCTCGTGCTTAACTTTAGTGTGAGCGGAGCCTCCTGATGTCACTAATTACACAATGGGTTTCACCACTCCCTGGTCAGACACATATGTTTAGTTTAATATTCTTGGAGAATTTTACTCACAAAATCCTATTCCAAGGCCCTATGTCCTATACTTGTTTGTGTACCCTAAAAAATAAAATTGTTTCTAATAAATTTTAGTTTATCGGTGTTACTTTTAATGGATTCTGCTTACTCAAGAGGTGTGGTCGTGAAACTGATGATATTATGACTGAGCATATGAAATAAGTGAATATAAACACACTGCTAAGTAATAACCTTGAATTCTAAAGAGATGGTATGCTTCTAAATGCGACTTTTTCAATGCAATATCTACAATTTCAATGAAATGAAATCTCTTCACATGTGTCAAAATCAATGCAAAGTAATCAAAAGAGAAAATTCCATGATGCAAAATGAGCAAATGTTTTTTTTCTATTTTCGATATAAAGAAAAGAAAATGCAAGGACTGAATAGCAGCTTTACATGCAGACCCTACTGCAAGAAAAAAGAGACAAGCCAAGCAGGATACCAAGAAGCAAAGACTCAAACCAAGGTGCAAGGACAACCAATGAAAAATATGATAAGAAAGAATACCGACCAAAAATTCAATAACAATAAGATTTCCTATCACTTTGTAAGCACTTAATAGTCAGGAAAGAGACCCAAGAAGACTCAGCAACTAACCAAAATCACCCAGCAGACATCAAACTCAACCAGCAAGACTAAAGAGTTGATGTAGGTGACTATTTGAGAAAAAGTTGTGTATGTATGCACCCTAGAAAAGGACAGATCGTGTATGTACATGTCTGTTGATGCAGAAGCATCAAACCAAAGCCAAAGAATGCGCCTAGCCAAAGAAAGCAACCAGATGCGCGGATGAAGAAAAGGGGCACGTTTTCATAAGAACCGCTTTGAATTTTGAACTTAAAAGAATTAATGTAATAGTTAGAAAGAAGGTGTACTTTTCATTTATACCTAGGAGATATGAACAGATCTGGGGGGATTACTCCCATATGTCAAATTGTGATAGGAATTTAAGTCTTTTAATGAGAGCAGGTAGATTTGAATTAAGAGATTAAACAGTTTAGAGAGTAGGAGGGAAAACAGATATAGAAACCCTCACCATTGTATCATTGTAGTATTGTATCATTAGCACGGAATAGAATAAGAGAGTTGTAGAAAAGAACCCATGTACAGGAATATTCGAGTTAGTATATGAAGCTTTGACTCGGATTTCATGGTGTTATGATGTTTACTATTTACATATGTTGAATGGTATGCTTACAGTTGTTTTATTCTCTCTGTTGTGCATTTGTTATGATGTTATGTTGTGTTGAATGTATGATTTCATGTTGAATGTATGAAGTCTAAGAGAGAAGAATGAGTTTCAATTGTTTCTCTTCCTGAGAGAGTTCCTGCATGGAGTGTAGTGAAACGTCTGCAAGGTGTGCGTCGAAAAGGGTTCTAAGTTTTATCTCATAAATCTCAGGAGGGATATCGTTGTTCTCATTCCAGTAGAAGTGTAGGTGAAGCACAGAATCCATGCAAGGTGTGTGCAGGCTAGTCAAGGCCTTAGAACTTATCAACTAAGGTTGAAAGGGGAAGGATTGTTGTTGCCGAGAGTACACAGAGTCGAAATATCAAATACCCAAAAGTATTTGATATATTGCCACAAGGAGTGCGTGCAGGAATCCTTTCAAGGCTTGAGTTGCAAGAAAAATCTCAGGAGAGTTAGTACTTTTGAAGAGTTCAAAGGGAGACGGGGATTGAAGCCGTCGTATAAAGATTAAGTTCAGAAGGAGAACATTTGGTCATTTGGCATAATCCATTAAAGCGTAAATCGAGCGGTCAAAATTCTCCATGGAGAGCTCACGAAGTCGCGAGGACCATAGGATCCAGTGGAGCCGTATGGATGGTGAGGAGCCTTCGTGAAAGAAGTGTGAAGTTTCTAGATTCGTGGGATCTTGTAGAGTTGCAAGGTGGTTAAAGGCCAGAGGAACCCAACACCTTAGGATCTAGGATCAACGTGAATCGTTGATCATGTTTTACATGAGCGTTGGATCATATCACGAATTCGGGGATTCGTAAGTTTGGAAGGCATGACCAAATCCTTTGGTTGCGCGAACTCCCAAGTAGCAAGAAGTAGGGACAACCATTGGATCATAAACTCTTCATTGTATCGCGTATTCAGGGTTTCCAAGGTTGGGAGGAATCAGTTTTGAATGCAGAAGTCGTGAAGGGCCAAGGACCGAGGTCTCGGGTGAACACGTGGCGCATCCATCAAGTTGGGACCACGTGGTTGATAGGTGGACACTCATCACCTGGGAGGGAGTCAAAACCCTGTTGACTTCTCATGCTTTGGGTTCTCGTAGGAAAGGAACACAGAGACTCAACAAACCAAGTAGTGAAGTGGCAAGCCGCGAGAAGTGTTGAAGGAGTCAAGTCTTCTCGGACTTGTGCGTCTCGAAGTTTCGTAAAGGAAGGGTCGGAGGTTCAACCCTTCAACTCGCGAACTTGTGAGTTACGAGTGAGGTTCTTGCTTAGCTCTAGACGGTGGTTACGCATGGAGGGCGCTAACAAGGAGGAGCCATATCCCATCTCATCTCGGGTATCGACGTTTGGTGAAGGAAATTCGAGGGTTTTCGACCCATGAACACGTGAGTTACAAAAGGCACTTGTGAAAGGACCAAGTCGTGGTTGTATGAAAGGGTGAAGCTCATGCCTAGTGTTAAATTACACAGGTGGGGTTTCGGAAGGACATGTGGATCGAATTCAAGTGAGGTTCCAATCGGGATCCGAGAGAGCCACTTCGACTCAAGGAGAAATTAGAACGATCCTATGTGGATCTTGTCCTGAGGGTTGGGGTCTGCTATCATTTGGTATCAGAGCATAGAACAAATTCTTTGCTTTCTGTAGTAGAGAGAAAAGAGAAAATTTATATGCCATGCCACCGAGAAGAAGAGATAGGCCAATGCCTAATCCAGCAGTGGAAAGAGAAATGTGTGAATTATGTACTAGGTTTGATTCCATGGAAACAGCATAGAGGCGCACAGTCGACGTTGGGGATATCAGCGAGGCTGAAATTGAAAATGAAGTTGGACATGAAGGAGAAGAAGTAGCAGTCGAAGATGCTGCGGATGAACGCCTATTCAAGGTTGTTGCAAGGAAAGGGGCCAGAGCAAAAATGGAGATTCCCATGTATGAGGGAAACCTGGATGTTGAAGAACTTCTAGACTGGATTAGATCTCTAGACAAATACTTTGACTATGAGGATGTCGAGGAAGACAAGAAGGTCAAACATGTTGTTACTAGACTTAAAGGGCATGTAGCACTATGGTGGGATGAACTGCAGGCTGATAGACGCTGCAAGGGCAAGAAGAAAATCAAAAGTTGGGATAGAATGGTTGCAAAGATGAAAGCCAAATTTATACCTAAGGATTATCAAATTACTTTGTTTCGGAGGATGCAGAATTTGAGACAGAAGTTGATGTCAGTGAAAGAATACACTGAAGAGTTCTGCAAGATAAACATCAGAGCAGGTCATTGGGAAAGCGATGATGAAAAAGTTTCCAAGTACATGAATGGTATACGATATGACACCCAGGATGAGATGAGCATGATGACCATCCGAAATGTGGAAGATGCTTATCAGATAGATCTGAAAGCTGAAGAGAAGTTGAGCCGAAAGTAAGGTCAAAGAGGTCGAGGTAGAAGTCAAGCCAGAGGCAAAACAATTTCCCAAGACAGGACTCAGAAACCTAAAGAAGAAGGGAAGAAACCTAAAACTCAACATGAGAGAGGAGGAAGCTCACAAAGAGAGCCGTATGCTGATAGAAATACTTTTCCTTGAGCCAGAGGAAGAGGAAGAGGTAGAGGCGGTGAAGTAAAATGCTTTGACTGTGGAAATATCGGACATAAATCCTATGAGTGTCCAAATAGGAAGAAAGATGGTGGTGAGACTCACATTGTCGAAGCTCAAGGATGGAATGTTGAGGCAAAAGATTTTGAGGGCAGAAGATCCTTGATGATGAGGAAAGTTCTCTTGAAGCTAGAGAAAGAGGCAGAGAACCCAGCCCAAAGAAACAATTTGTTTCGGACTGCTGGCAAAACTAAAGATAGAGTATGCAAAGTCATAGTGGACAACAGTAGCACAGACAATCTCATATCTCTAGATATGGTAGAAAAGCTGGAGCTGGAGATTGTTGAACATCCAAGCCCATACAGAGTTTCATGGTTACAAAAAGGACATCAGGTAAATGTGACTAAACAGTGTTTAGTTGAATTTAAAATAGGAGGATATAAAGATGAAATATTGTGTGATTTCATTCCCATGGATGTTTGTCATCTATTCTTGGGTAGACCATGGAAATATGACAGAAACATAGTTCATGATGGGAGAAAGAACACGTACACTCTGGAGAAAAATGGTAGGACTCACTAGTTGTTGTCGATTAAGGATAAAGAGGTGAAAACAGAGATGAGCAATATTGTACTTCTCATGAGTGGGAAGGAACTTCTTAATGAGGTTAAGAAGAAGGAGGACACGCAATTTATTGTGGTTAGGAAGCCCATAATTGTTTTGACCAGTACAAGGATAGATGATTTACCAGAAGAAATCCAGGAGTTGCTGGAAGAGTTTGCTTATATAGTAGTGGACGAACTACCTTGTTCGTTTCCACCTATCAGGAGTATAAGCCATCACATTGATCTTATACCTGGAGCCAGTTTTCCAAACAAATCCATGTACAGATTGATGCCACGGGAAAATGAAGAAGTTAAGAGACAGGTCCAGGACTTAATGGACAAAGGATTGATTCGAGAAAGCTTGAGTCCATGCGTTGTTCCGACAGTGCTTAGCCTAAAGAAATATGGAGGCTGGAGAATGTGTACAGAATCAAGGGCAATCAATAAGATTACCATCAGATACAGGTTTCCATTGCCAAGGATAGATGACTTGATGGATTACTTGAATGGAGCAAAGTTTTTTTCAAATATTGATTTGAAAAGCGGGTATCATCAGATTCGAATGAGAGAAGGTGATGAACGAAAGACAGCATTCAAGACAAATGAGGGGCTATATCAATGGCTTGTCATGCCATTTGGCTAAACGAATGCACCCAGTACTTTCATGAGATTGATGAACGAAGTCCTGAAGGATTTCATTGGGAAATTCATCATTGTATATCTTGACAATATATTAATTTTTAGCAAAACAGAAGCAGAACACTTGAGACATTTAGTTGCAGTGATGAAGAGATACAGCAAGAGAAATTGCTGATAAATATGAAGAAATCATCATTTATGAGGACAGAACTCATTTACTTGGGTTTTGTTATCTCTGCAAATGAACTGAAGATGGATCCGGAAAAGGTAAATGCAATTAAGGATTGGCCATCGCCGAAGAGTGTATTTGAAGTTCAAAGCTTCCATGGTTTGGCTATATTCTACAGGAAATTCATCCGTAATTTCAGTGGAATTAGTGCACCAATGATGGATACGGTGAAGAAAAGACGCAAATATTTTCACTGGACAGAAGAAGAAAATAAGAGTTTCAATCTGCTGAAGAAGAAGATCACTAAGCAACCAATTCTGGTTTTTCCGGATTTTAGTAAGACATTCCAGGTCAAGTGTGACGCGAGTGGATTTACAATTGGAGCATTCTTGAGCCAAGATGACAGGCCGGTCGCATATTTCAGTGAGAAACTAAATGAAGAGAAAATTAAGTACTCCACATATGATAAGGAATTTTATGCGGTCATACAAGCGTTGAAGAAATGGAGACATTATTTGGTTCCTAAAGAGTTTCTTTTGTACAATGATAACCATGCTTTACAATTTGTGACTCAACAGGAGAAGTTGAACCAAAAACATGCTAAATGGGTTGAACACATGCAGAATTTTACTTTTGTGATTAAGCATATTTCTGGAACTGCTAACAAAGTTGTTGATGCTTTGAGCAGGAAATGTTTGCTTATGCAGGAATTTAGAGTCAAGACTTTGGGTTTTGATAACCTCAAAGAAATGTATAGGAATGACCCATATTTTAAGGAGGCATATGAAGCATCTGAGAATCCAGTTCTCAGGGACAGAAGCCAATGGACTGAGTATATGATCCAGGATGGGTTATTATTCTGGGGCAATAAACTATGTATTCCAAAATGCTCCATGAGGGAGAACCTACTGAAGGAAAAACACAGTGGGGGATTGGCCGGACATTTTGGTCATGAAAAGATGTTCTCAAAGTTGAATGGCTCATATTATTGGCCAAGGATGAGAACAGATGTTAAGAAATTTGTGGATAGACGCAGAATTTGTCAACACACAAAAGGGAAAAGGAAAAACATAGGGTTATACCAACCATTGCCCATACCTGAAAGGTCATGGGACACAGTGAGTATGGATTTCATATTGGCATTGCCAAGAACACAGAGAGGCTATGATTCAATCTTTGTGGTAGTCGACAGATTTTCAAAGATGGCACATTTCATACCATGCCAAAAAACCAGCGACACAACTCATATTGCAAACCAGTTTTTCAAGGAGGTCATCAGACTTCACGGCTTGCCCAGGAGTATCATTTTCGATTGGGATACCAAGTTCGTAGGACATTTCTGGAGGACTTTATGGAAGAAGCTGGGGACAAGTTTGTCTTTTAGCTCAGCGTATCATCCTCAGACGGATGGATAGACAGAAGTTGTGAACAGAAGCTTGGGAGATTTGTTGAGGAGCTTAGTGACTGAACACCACAGTCAGTGGGATCACATTCTTCCACAAGAGGAATTTGCTTACAATGATTCACTCAACAGAAGCACAGGACAGAGTCCATTCCAAATTGTATATGGAATGCAGCCAAGGGGAGTTTCTGAATTGAAAGATGTGGAACAAACTGAATTCAAAAGTGCTAGTGTAAAGGACTTTGCAGAAGCAATGAAGGATCTTCACAATCGAGTTAAGGAGCGATCACAGAGTTCAAGTCAAGAATATAAGCATAGAGCAGATCAACACAGGTGAGAACTTTAATTTGAAGTTGGTGATCTGATTCTTGCACATCTAAGGAATGAGAGGTTCCCAAGGAGAACGTATAACAAGTTGAAGATGAAAAAGATTGGACCATGCAAGGTCATAAGGAAATTTGGGGCAAACGCATATGAGATTGAATTACCTGATGGGATTGGAATCTCACCGATATTCAATGTTGCAGATTTGTACCCTTATAAAGCTGAAGAAGCAAGAGTAGAATAAGAACAGAAAGAAATTCAATGGACCAAACAAATGCCTGTAGCTGAAAATCCACAGATGGAAAGTATAATTGACAAGAGGGTCAGCAGAAAGACCAGGAGAAAAGAGTATTTTGAATACTTGGTCAAATGGAAGGGACATCCAGTTGAAGATGCCAGTTGGGAAGATGAAGCAGAAATTCATAAGCATGGGCAGACCGTGCAAGAGATCATGAATAGGAGTTCATGAAAATTTTCAAGCAAGGGAGTATGATGCAGGAGCATCGAACCAAAGCCAAAGCATGCGCCTAGCCAAAGAAAACAACCAGATGCGCAGATGAAGAAAAGGGGCATGTTTTCATAAGAACCGTTTTGAATTTTGAACTTAAAAGCATTAATATAATAGTTAGGAAGAAGGCGTACTTTGCATTTATACCTAGGAGATATGAACAGATATGGGGGGATTACTCCCATCTGCAAAATTGTAATAGGCATTTAAGTCTCTTAATGAGAGCAGGTAGATTTGAATTAAGAGATTAGATAGTTTAGAGAGTAGGAGGGAAAATGGATATAGACACCCTCAACATTGTATCATTGTAGCATTGTATCATTAGCACGGAACAGAAGAAGAGAGTTGTAGAGAAGAACCCATGTACAGGAGTATTCCAGTTAATATATGAAGCTTTGACTCAGATTTCATGGTGTTATGATGTTTACTATTTACATATGTTGAATGGTATGCTTACAGTTGTTTTATTCTCTCTGTTATGCATTTGTTATGATGTTATGTTGTGTTGAATGTATGATTTCATGTTGAATGTATGAAGTCTAAGAGAGAAGAATGAGTTTCAATTGTTTCTCTTCCTAAGAGAGTTCCTGCAAGGAGTGCAGTGAAACGTCTGCAAGGTGTGCATCGACAACAGTTCTGAGTTTTATCTCAAAAATCTCAAGAGGGATATTGTTGTTCTCATTCTAGCAGAAGTGTAGGTGAAGCACAAAATCCGTGCAAGGTGTGCACAGGCTAGTCAAGGCCTTAGAACTTATCAACTAAGGTTGAAAGGGGAAGGACTATTGTTACCGAGAGTACACAGAGTCAAAAGATCAAATACCCAGAAGTATTTGATAGATTGTCGCAAGGAGTACATGCAGGAATCCTTTCGAGGCTTGAGTTGCAAGAAAAAGTTCAGGAGAGTTAGTACTTTTGAATAATTCAAAGGGAGACGGGGATTGAAGCCGTCGTATAAACGTTAAGTTCAGAAGGAGAACATTCGGTCATTTGGAAAAAGCCATTGAAGCATAAATTGACCTGTCAAAATTCTCCGTGGAGAGCTCATGAAGTCGCGAGGACTGTAGGATCCAGTGGAGCCGTATGGACGGTGAGGAGCCTTCATGAAAAAAGTACGAAGTTGCTAGAGCCGTGGGATCTTGTAGAGTTGCAAGGTGGTTAAAGGCCGAAGGAACCCAACACCTTAGGATCTTGGATCAACGTGAATCATTGATCGTGTTTTGCATGAGTGTTGGATTATATCGAAAATTCGGGGATTCGTAAGTTTGGAAGGCAAGACCAAATCCTTTGGTTGCACGAACTCCCGAGTAGCGAGAAGTAGGGACAACCGTTGGATCAGAAACTCTTCGTTGTATCGCGTATTCGGGGTTTCAAAGGTTGGGAGGAATCAGTTTCGACTGCAGAAGTCGTGAAGGGCCGAGGGTCGAGGTCTCGGGTGAACACGTGGCGCGTCCATCAAGTGGGTATCGCGTGGTTAACAGGTCGACACTCGTCGCCTAAGAGGGAGTCAACACCCTGTTGACTTCTAGTGCTTCGGGTTATCATAGGAAAGGAGCACAAAGACTCAACAAACCAACTCTTGAAGTGGCGATCTGCGAGAAGTGCTGAAGGAGTCAAGTCTTCTCGGAATGTCACGTCTCGGAGTTTCGTAAAGGAAGGGTCGGAGGTTCAACCCTTCAACTCACGAACTTGCGAGTTGCGAGTGGGGTTAGTGCTTAGCTCTAGCCAGTGGTTACGCATGGAGGGCGCTAACAAGGAGGATCCATATCCCATCGCATCTCGGGTATCGGCATTTGGTGAAGGAAAGTCGAGGGTTTTCGACCCGCGAACACGTGAGTTGTGAAAGGCACTTGCGCAAGGACCAGGTCGTCGTTGTATGAAAGGGTGAAGCTCGTGCCTGGTTTTAAATTACACAAGTGTGGTTTCCAAAGGACCTGTGGATCGAATTCAAGTGAGGTTCCAATTGGGATCTGAGAGAGCCTCTTCGGCTCAAGGAGAAATTAGAACGATCTTGTGTAGATCTTGGCCCGAGGGTTGGGGTCTGCTATCATCTGTCAAGGGAAAAACCATGTATATATAGTAAAACACTGACAGGGAAAGGATTAAGCCAAGAAACTCAGATTCAAAGTAAAAATAGGATTTCAAGCAATCAGGCGACAAGGAAACTCAAGCTAACAGAGACAAAATCAAGGAGAAAACACTCCAAACCCCAAAAAACAAGATCAATCCCCAGTATGGTCGCCAATTCTGTTATGAGGAAAATATCTCTATGGAATGGGGTAAACCAAAACAGACGGAATGACACGCAGAAATCAACACTAATCCCAAATATGTTATATAAATTAAATTCTAACAAAACAAGGCCAAGAGCCTACCTCGAACAGACGTTTGATGAACACCACCATTGAGCACGCAAATCAAAGATTTATACCTGCAACTTGTCCTCAACAACCAAGATACGCAAACATATGGTAATATATAGTGTTAGCATATATATTAGCATAGTCCATTAACATTCATGACAAATATGCCCATGGAATAATAATTCAAATATTTGCAAGATATCAATTGGACGAGAAAAGAGTATTTATATTAGCATAATCCATTAACATTAATGAAAAATATGCCCATGTAATAATAATTCAAAAATTTGCAAGATATCAATTGGATGAAAAAAGAGTATTTCTATTCAAATAATCAGCAGAAGTATATATGTGACAAACTTTTGTTCTGGCACATATCGAAACCGAGAAACCAAGTCCCTCGAGTTGGGCCTCCACCACTTCAATCCTCCACCAAAGAAAAACTCATATAAAAGAGACAATGAGGTTCTCCATCACAAAGAAGGAAGAGCTTGGGGGTTGAACAAGGAGTTTAGACTTTCAAGGATAAATGGATGCAGACTCAATATGAAGTGAAATTTCTCCAAAGTGTATTTTCTCTCAAAGTTGAATTCTCTCCCTAAGGCTTGGATATGGATCAATTTATAGTCTTCAAATGGAACTGAAGGGACAATTCAGAGTATTTCTAGTATATGGAAGGTCAAGGATCATGGATCATGTAACATGGTATGGAAACCCGACATAATTTTTAATTTTGAGCACCAAACCCAATGTACGCGGGTTGTAGTGGAGAAACTTGTGTATACGTTTGTTGTCTAACTGATAGGGCGTGTATATGTGGAAAAATGTATTTTTTTGGCTCTAGAAGGTACAAAAGGGGACTTCAAGTCTACATAGGTAAATGGAAAGGCCATCCAAGAAATTTTCACGGGGTGAGGTAAAATTTGTTGTAACACATAACAAGATAAAACCCTTCACCAAGAGCAAGAATTAACAAGAGAAACTTCTACTTTACCAAGAGTTATCCACCAATATGCAAGAGAAATACTCCACAAGAGGTAGTGAACCACTTCTTTCCACCAATAGAAAATAAAACCATAACAAGTGAAAAGGAGAGAAAATAATTCCCAACAATAGCGAAAATTCCAGCCAAGTACTTATCACAACGGGAGAGTTATGTTATGAAATGAGATTCAAATGATCTCTATCTATACCAAATGTCTTAAAGATTGTTTTCCCACAAAAGTTAGGGTAAACACAAAATAAAGAGGGCACAACCCTTAATTTTCCCATTTACATAAATAATATTATTTAATTTTACTTGTGCGCATGAAAGAAAACCCTAAATAATGACGTCAAGCTCCTTTGAGGCCACATTTTGCCACATAGGCTAGGTCGTTGGGCTTGGAGATAGGTCTGATAGGCCTCCAAAGGCCATATGTCATCAATCCTTACCTTTTATTCATGGCCAAGGCTATCCTTCCTCCAATACGTGTCATGTGTCCTCATCATTACTTGAAACCCCCTTAAGCATGACGTCAGGCCCCTTAAGGTGAAATTTTCGACCTCCAAAGAAAGTTGTTAGACTTGTGAGGGTATGGTGAGGTCATCCAAGGTGTCTTTTAGGCCTCTAAATTCTAGTATCCATGATCTGGCGTTTGGGGCCTCGGCATCCAACCTGTGGGTTTGAAGCCCCGTGGAAGCCTAAGCTAGGATTGTTCCTCCAAAACCATATATGATTTTAGGGGCTAAATTTTACAAATGGGCTAATTTTCCATAGTTTTTCCCAAAAAAAGATTCGCCAATTTCCATTTTTTCTAAAAATGATTCACCCAAATGTCATAAAATAAAATTATTTTACCTTAAAAATTGCCAAAATTTTATAGAAACTATATAAAATACTTAGAAATTTGAATAATTTTACAAGAAAACCGTCGAGCATTTTACATTTTTCATATTAAGGACTAGTAATATTAGCCCATGTTTCTACATTTTAACATAAATTTCCATCCTTAAAATCATCCATGTCCAAAACTTTCCACCAATTCGGTCCTGCAAAGAGAAATGGATACGCCCTCCAAGGATCTCAAGTCAAATGATCATAATGAGTAAATCAAATAAATAAAAGAGGAATCTAAGCAAGTACATGCAAACTACCTCATCAAAATAAACTCATGCTCAAAGACCCTATTCAATTTACCAAGTTTGAGTATGGTAGGGTTGACAAAACGACCTATTGGGTGAATCCTCCCTTAAATTTAGAGGTGTTTCCTAGGGGGGGCTCCTTCTAATTCATGTGGATGATGTGTTATGGATGAGGGGAATATTTTTGGGCATGGGGTTTGTCACATACAAGGGGTTGTATTGTCTCACTTATGGGTGCCTTTGTAGAGGGTATGTTGGACCTTTGTTTTCAATGCATCATTTTTCTAAGATCATTCATTGCCATTAATTAATTAATGATCCAAAACCTTGGGTACTCTCTAGAGTGAAATATATTAGCTTGGGGTGCAGCACCACAAGACCACTTCAAGCTAGAGGTCATAGAGTACCATATGCAAGGAAAGAAAGGGACACTGCATGAGTGTACACACCTCAACAAGTGGGGTTATTTATAATTATGTGTTTTCTTTTGAAGGTCTTTGGTTTTTTAAGAAATGTGTTTAATTTATCTCAAGACCTCTTTGGGCAAGCATATGGAAGGTTCATAATCATTATTTTATATTATTCCAACCACAAGCCTCTTGGCCTTCATCCCCTTCTTCCCATGAAGTGAGGGACAACCCCTTCTTGGGTCAGTATACCCGAAAAACCCAAAAGGTGAGGAGATAAGGGGATGAAGTGTAAAAATAGAAAGTATGGCCATGAATGGAATGATGAATCTTCAAGAGGACCTCCTAGTAGCATACATATCCCTAAGGGTGACTCACTTACTAGGGCACAATGTCAACCACCAAGGTGAAACAGAGAAAAGAGCATAATGTCCAACACTCACCATAATACATCACTTGTACCTCATAGAGAAATACCCAATGTCTTCTAGAGTCCATCTGATGTGGTGGTTACCATCATGATCACCCTAGAACATGGTGGTGAGGTGGGTCTCCATTTGTGCAAGTGGACATTGTTGGTCACACTGTCTCTTGGTACTCCATGTCTACAACTTTAGGGCCTCAAGAAATCATCTCCTTATCTATCCCACAAAATGGGGATAACAGATCCCACAACTACACTTTGGATGGAGGCCCCAAAAATTTTATCAACAAGCATTAATGCCTCCTCCTCCTCAACAAAATAACACTCCCCAAAATATTGCTCCACCAAAATAGCCTCCACTACCTACTCAATCTACTCCCAATACAAATAATAAGTAGGTTCAACCTGTATATAATAATGAGGCCGCATATCAAACCTACTCCTTATATGTTCAAGAAATAAACCTTATTTTAGGAAAGTTCCTACATGTTCCTCCGACCCCCAAGCCTATAAAATATTTATAACTTGAAAATGAGGATACCTTCTTACCCCATCCTAACCTGCACAAGCTCCACCCTAACCCGAAAGGTTGAATATTAATCAGACACACACACATGAAGAAAATGAACTCTTAGGAGAACTCAAAATATTGTGTGTTAAAACACCTCTCCTTCAAGATATCAAGGATGTACCTATCTATAACAAATTAATCAAAGAAGAATGTATAAATAAGCCTGTGAGGAAGAAAAAGGAGACCCCTACAATCAATTTCAAAGGGAAATTAGCAAATCTCATACTTGGGAGGCTAGTTGTTCCTAAGCTTTGTTTCGTGCTCGGAATATCTCATTGGAAATATCTCTATGAGTTATTTTATATAAGTTGCATAGACAAGGTTTTAATTTCTTGAAAACGTTGTTTTATGGCCTCAAAATCACCCTGCAAGTTGATGACCTTCAAAAACAAGAAAAATTTGATTATTTTACTGTTGTAACAGTATTTTAATCTGAGTTTTTGATCTCAAAATTGGGGGAAATATCAGTCATTGATATACTAAAACTTCTCTAGGTCCACAGATGAATATCCACTAATGATTACCGACTCGAAGAAATATGGATCGTTGATCTAAAAATTGTCTTTGATCGGAGTTTTTCTTTGGACGCACACAACACTCCGCCAAAATTGTCGAACCAACCATTGGCCACTTCCTTTGAAACCCAAATTGCAAGACATAACTAAATCGACCGATCCAACCATCAGCCATGAGCTATCGGCGATTTCTTTGGGACGAATGAAATGTTTTACCGATTCGGCCAACCCGACCATTAGCCATCGGCAATTTATTAGCTAATGTGGCATAACATGTGGATGTTGACATGGAAACCTAGCAAACATGGCATGACACCTGGAGGCTAACATGGCATGAAACGTAGAGGCTAATGTGGCATGACACATGGTATGAAACATGGATGTTTATGTGGCACAACATGTCATCCTTCTCTTTCCTTCATCAATGATTGGAAACTTCTCTTGGATGAATCAACACTTCACCAATTTTTTTGACCCGACCATCGGCCATAGGAGTTTTGTTTTTTGTGAACAAAACACTTCTCCAAATTTTCATACCCGATAAATATTGGACATCGATCTACTCCACTTTCCATACCACCAAAAATAGATCCATATTGTCGATCTGTTTCAATTTCCAGACCACCTAAAACAAATCCAGACCATCAATCTATTTCACTTTCCAAACCACCGAAAAAATCCATACCCTCAATCTGATTCTCCTTCCCATCTGTCGAAAATGAATCTCGATTGTCGATTTGATTCACCTTCCCAATTGCCAAAAATGAATCTCAACTATCAATTTGATTCACCTTCCCAACTACCAAAACTAAATCTCGACCGTTGATTTGATTCCCCTTCCCAACTGTCAAAAATGAAGCTAGACCATCAATTTGATTCACCTCCCAACTGTCAAAAAATGAATCTCGACCATCGATTTGATTCACCTTCCCAACTGTCGAAAATGAATCTCGATCATCAATTTGATTCACCTTCCCAACTGTTGAAAATGAATCTCAATCGGTGATCTTTTTCAGTTTTCGAACCGCTAAAAACTTATAAGTTTTTGGGTCGTTCTACGATGAATCTAGTTCATTGATTTTGAAATCAAATGTGATCTTGGTCGTAGATCAATCAAACTTCACCCAATTCTACAACGGTCATTAAAACATGAATTTTGACCTTCCAAGTTGAATTTTAACTCTACTTCATATTAACATCTGTGATCATCTATGAGAGGTTTCTTAGGTGAATTTGAAACTGAATGGTTTATAAATTTGGGGATTTCACTCCAATTTCATAATTTTCCCCAAAATTCGTCATAGAAACAAATATGTATCAATGAATTTTACCAAATTTACTTTCGTTCTTGGTCCATACAGTTCCATTGTTGAACCAAAAGCTTTGATACCAATATGTAACATTCCCCAGCATAGCTGAGGGCCATTAGGTATGGAATTACTCATAAATATAAACTTTTTTGCTAACTAAATTCTTATAGCTTACCAGTTACAAATTACACACAAATTTAACTATTGTCTGATACCATGGATTAAATGCATCTACAGAAAGATGTAAACCATGAATGAAACTTCTCAATAAAAACAAAAAACACACAACATTCATATAAAACATTTACATAGTGGAATATCATCATAAAAATAACAAAAGACTTATCGTTTTAATATTTGACCAGTTGGTTGCATACAAAGGATGAAACACTCATGCATATGGACTATTGTTCGTTCTCTCTCAACAACATGCCACCCTTGAGATGAGGCTATGAGTCCAAAATGATATTTGGCCCTCCTAATTGTCCACTCTCCACACACA
Source organism: Picea engelmannii (assembly GCA_009831015.1). Classification (NCBI taxonomy): domain Eukaryota; kingdom Viridiplantae; phylum Streptophyta; class Pinopsida; order Pinales; family Pinaceae; genus Picea; species Picea engelmannii. Next base: position 493,270 of record ML780876.1, on the reverse strand, counting down.
TCATCCCCCAAAACCTAATTTCTACTCCCACAACAGTTTCAATCCTCCATCTCTCTTCCCCACAACCTACGAAATCCAAGGAATGTACCACCTTCATTGCTCCCAATCCCTTGAGTTGTACCATTCATTTATCAGGGCTTCCAATGCACTCAATTGGACAGGAATCTCTCAATTGGGGACTCTAGGAACTCTCAGTTGTTTCAAGAGTGCTCACAACAACCTTCACAAGGCTCTTGAGTCGTTTCCTCAACAATAAAATGCACTACAGGCTCATGGCCCATTTTTGTAGGAACATCGGCCTCTTTCTCAGTACAAAACATAGCCAAACCATGGCTTTCTTCAAGCACAACATGGTTTGTGCTATTCCCATCTCTCATCTCCTCTCTTGCTGCCCAAAATATGCACGTAGGGAATTGTCCCCTTTTGCATATGATTTTCCCTTTTTCTCCCTTTCTTGCTTAACTCGCACTCTTCCCAATGATGATTGATTATACTCATGCCCATGCTCTCCAATAATTATGGGATGTGACTCCTCACACCCACCCTCTTACATGAGTTTAATGATTGGCTTTGGGAACACTCAACGATAAATAGAAGGTTATACATAATGATAATAATTTCAGGAAATGTGGATTGGACTAATACCCATGAATGTTTCCTCCTTGGACCCCTCTCTCTTTTGGAATCATATCCCCCCATCATTTTCATCCCTCTTGTATCACAGCCAGTGATTATTATTTTCATTAGTCTTTCTAATGTACATAATATAGTTTGACTTTTATCCATATCAAACAATATGTGATATTTACTCAAATCATATCGCCTCACCATCCTAATTCACATTTATAAAATTACATTATAGATTGTGAAGATTAAAACTAGGGATGCTACACTGCAACAACCAAATTGACCTACAAAAAACATGAAAAATACAAAGGATCAACAAGGTGCATACAACATACAAAACAAATCAAGAAAAAACATTGTCAGGTACTCTCAATCCACTCTCATATTATTCATTTCATAATTTTCAAACAAAACATGTAATGTTTTGCATGGTCACTTAAAAAGTTCCACATGCATAAGAAGACAAAACCAAGGTGGGCCTCAATCTCCATGGCAAGGGAGGTGACACTCGTGACAAAAAGGTGGAACTTCATGATAAAATGACAGAGATAATTACAAGGAATGGCACAAGGGTTTGAGATAATGATGGCAGTATGAACACGACAAATGACCATTAAGATACATAATGACACGATTGCCACATCAACTTGGAGCACTAAGAAATCAAAAATTGAGATCATACCTACCACTCCCGATATTTTTTTGTCCACAACTAAACTCATAAAAATCAACAACCATTTTTGAGATTAGAAAGACATACAAATCACAAGAATATTTCTTCAAGAAATAAAGGGTTCAATAGGAAAATTCCTTAACAAATTGTAGTAGGATAATCTGAACAAAAGAAATATTGGTCTTCCAACAAAAGAAATTTGAAACCTCAGGCCTACAGGAAAACATTTGTAGAATCCTCAACCCCTATTGGAATTCTTCTCTCTCAAGTGAACTGCATAATTTTGTATGCTTTGGATCCCTCAGAAACTTCCCTAATAAACCAGCATGTTCATTTGAAGGCCATCATAATCTTGTTGGTATTCCAGATATCTTCACTATAGGGTACCATAAGCGTACTCTATCTTTTTCCAAAAACCCACATTCAATCTCAAGGTACCATTTGAATGATTTTCCTCAAACATGTTATCCATTCAAGATACAATCTTGTTAGGTCATGATAGAATTTTTCTCTCATAGGATCTTGCATCAATTCAACCATAATTCAATTCTCAATGCAACTATAATCCCATATACATATTGTTTTCCAATGGTACTATAAAAATTGCTTCTTTTTCCAAACTTGCATGCTACTTCAATTCTTCTATAAAATGACTCAACCCTGAAAATATTCCACCTAGAGGGGATCTCTCCTGAAGAGTAAAGTTTTCCACTGGTCACCATAACCTTGCACCTAGTCTCCTACAGGAAACTGATCAGGGTCCTCATTTATGGTTACTTTCTGTTAGCACTAGAAGTCACCTTCAGATTGCATAGAAGGTAAGCCCAGTACCCATCAGTTTATGTGAGTGTAATTCAGTTTTAAGAGGTCAAATGGAGAAGACTCAATGATAATAATGTTCCAACTCAGAAATATGGACTAGCATGCACAAGTAATTGAGGTATGGAATCAACTTCAGTCGGTAAGTTGGAGTAAGGGTGAATAGAGGGAAGACTTTGGTGAGGAGAGTGTAGAGGTTTTTCATGGACATCAGGTCTTCCAGTAGCCTAAGGAGGAAAAATTTGAACGCAAGATCCTCTTGAATTCAAATCTCAAAGAAACTGAAAGAAATTATAACATAACTATAATCAAACATTCATCATAATACAGTTACAAAAATTCATGTGAATCATCCATTCATGAACTCTCTCAATATCAGAGGAAAATAAGATGGGGTAACAAAACTGACTTAGATTAATCAAGAAGTCTCAAATCAAGTACATAACTAGAGAACCAGTGTTCTTCATCAAAATATTACAATAGCAGGGAGCCTAGCTCAACCATTCCCCATTAAAAAAATACTAAAACTGCCTATATATACTCAGAAATGTTGCAACCACTAGGAGCGTGATCGGACCTCTACATTTAAATATTTTAGTCGGTGCCTGCTCTGTTAGACTGTTTAGGCCTTAGTTATGTGTTTTGTAGGAAAATCCATCTAGAAGGAAACTTTGTATTGTCAATCTGCACTCACGGTCATCTTCATCCTATTTTCCATTTATGGGGTGAGACGAGGTTTCAACTACCTCTCCAATTTCCATTAACTACCTTCATCGGGATCGAGACAAGGCCTGACACCCATGAAGGTTCCAGGCAGTGCCCACGACTTCTTCGAGTTAATCTCGGTGCCTCGAGGCCATGTATATCTTCTTTTGTGACCAATATGGGTGCTTTTGACCTTTGGCATAGCTCCTCTCCATCGCTCCATCTTGAATGTGAACTTGGGCCATGACCTGGGGCTCATAACCAAAAGCGCTTCGGGATTTCGTCTTTCAGGAGTCTCCACTTCGCTTGATTCCAAATATCTCAATGCCTAAAATTGTGAAATGGCCTTATTCGGATCGATGGTTGGACTTGCTTTGAATTTGATGGCCATGATTTCTTCCTCGAAAACCCCAGTCGCCAGTCGCTCAATAGGCACTTACCCTTTTTTTATGTCCCTCTTTCCATATGATCACAGGCTATGATCATGGGCCCAATTCCTGGGTGCTTCATGATTTCGCACTTCATGACTTCGGGAACACTACGCACTCATCATTCCAAGTCTCCCGCAAAGACTTTATCCGCATTTCAGATCTGGTGCCACACGTCCCTCTGGATCAAACGTCTCCCACTAATTTCAGACTTTGGGACTTCGGTACTTCAACCTTTTGACGAACAACTTTAACAATATTTTAAACCCCCGATTCCTGTGAACTGTCGATCTGATATTCTCAAGAATGTTCGCTGTTGAAGATGATCTCTCATGTTGCTTGTGTTTCAAGCCCAAAATGGACTCCAAGGTTTATGAAAACCCTAAAGTAGTTGAGATATTTCAGAGAAGCCACTGATTGGTCTATTTTGATAGATTGAGGGGATGTGATGATGAGTTTTCTCTAGCATTTGCGTTAAATTTTCATAATATTAGAAGTCAAGAATATGTAAATGCATTATGGGATTGGAGATGTTGGTTTATGAAGATTCTATAATTAGAGTCTCTAGCGTACCTATGGGTTTTCCATGGGACAAGGAGGAGATATAAGAGACCATAAATGAAAATAAACTTTTCTTCTAGAGAAATGAAAGGCCATAGGAGGACAAAAATAGCATCAAAAGGGAAAGTATACCTCATCCTTGGCCTAAGTTATCCAACCACATTATCAAATACATATCCTATTAAGGGAGAATGAGCATGGCATATTCCTAGCACTTTAGACTCCTCCATTAGTTAAGACACCTCTTCTACTATAAACCAAAAAACAACCTTAGCATAACCTATTTTTTGCTCCAGTCTTTGAAAGAAATGAGCACCAAGATAAGAAGAGGAAATAAGGTCACACTAGCTCACCATGGACTCATCTATTTGAGTATCACAGGCCTTGGTAAATATGAGATATATATTTCCCTAGGAGGATTTTGTGGACATGGATAAACATTATTTCCTAGAGGCATAAGAGACCATGAGGAAACAAAGCCAAGAAAAAGAATCAGAAGAAGAGAAAAGGGGAAGGAAAACAAAGAAACCCAACAGGTCGGATTCCTCTAAATAGAAAAACAAGAAAAAGAAGGTAAAAATTAAAACTGAAGGTAAAGAGGTGGTTGACACCTTGATAAATATCAAGACACCACCAACAAGCCCCTTGAAAATTAAGGGAACAAAACCTACTCAACAAAGGTTTCTTCTTTGTGTTGATCCCTTCTTCTTCCTATAAGACTCTTGTTCTTTGACCCAGTGGAATAGTTGGGTGTCCATCGATATCCATCTGGATCAATCCTCCCCCCTTAGGAAGAAACGGTCTCCATTGCATTGAGCGCCCCCATCAGATGTGGAAAATTTTGTTGAACTTGGCCCTGGGTGAGCCACTTTCCTTGGCGGAGGAGTTTCCCTGCTCTGACAACCCGATAAATTTGGATCCTTTGTTGGTGACTGCCCTTAATCTGAGTGTCCCTGATCTCATTAATGGTTGCATGTTCCATGTAGTCAGGGTTGAGCTACGTCAGTGTCATATGTTTTGAAATATATAATGTTTCCAATAATGGTGGGAAGTATGGTGGAAGGAGGTCCACATTGAACACTGGGTAAGCCAAGGAAGGGGGGAATACTTAGCTCAAAATAATTTTCACCCACATCCTTGGTGATGGTGTAAGGTCCATACCAAAGTGGACGAATCTTCTGATGGGGTTTTGTAAGGCGCTCTTTCTACAAATGCAACAAAACCTTGTCTCCCACCTAAAACTTGTGTGGCACCCCGTGTTGATCATGGCGTTGTTTGTACTTAGCATTGAGTTTATGTGAAATATCATGGACCTATTTTTAGATGTTATGAATCCATTCAATAAACTTGGTTTCTTGGTCAGCCTCAAATTGAGCATGGGATGATTCTTCATGTGTGGATGCAAGCGGTAGCATGACATCAATGGGAACCAATGGTTGAAATCCCAACCCCACTTGAAAGGGACTCTGGTCATTCGAGCTATGAAGGGATATGTTGTAGTTGTATTGAACATAAGGGAGACTCTCATCCCATGTGCGTGGATTTTTATAGTTGTACATGCACAAGATATGCATGATCATTCTGTTGACGACCTATTTCTAGACATCACTTTGGGGGTGGAAGGCAGTGGATTTGGTGAGTTTGGTGTCCAACAGTGACCTGAGGTTGGACCAAAATGTGCTTAGGAACCTATTATCCCTATCTGATATGATGTTTTGTGGTATCCCAAAGTGTACCTACACTCTCTCGAAGAATATCTTGGCAGTCACCTCCACTATGATATTCTTCTTGCAAGTTGTTAGGATGGCCACAAAAACTGATCAACCACCACAAAAACACATTCATTTCCTTGCTTGGTTGAAGGAAGGCCTGACATGTAGTCCATAGAGATGGATTCCAATGGCATGTCGAGAGTAGGCAGAGGGGTGGACATGCATTGCTTCTTAGTGGTTGACTTGGCAATGGCGCAGGTAGTACAAGACCTAATATACTTGCTAACGTCCTGACACAATTTTGGCCAATATAAATGCTTATGTATTATTGCCACAGTCTTTTCCATGCCAAAATGTCCTTCCATTCGACTATAGTGAGCTTCCCAAATCAACTTTGGACAGTCACTTGAAGGAACAAAGAGGTGGCCCATATGGAATAACAATATGTCTTGAATATGAAAGTCAGTGGCAGTCACGCCTGTGCCTAGTATCTAGTAATTAGTAGCGAAGTCAGGATCACACTTGTAGAGTTGGGGCCACTTGGGTGCCTCATGGCCATAGGAGTGGAGCACCGTGGTTAAGGTTGCAATTGGAGGTCGACTGAGGAAGTCAACGACATGATTGGTACTCCCTATCTTATATTTGATGTTGAGATGGAACTACTGCAAGCAAGTGGACCACTTTTGGTGGCGGTCATTCTACAATTTTCCTTGTGTCTGCATGAATTGCAGAGGCTTGTGATCAGTGTGGATAATTGTCCCCTTCCCAATAATGTATTGCTTCCATTTTTGGTAGGCTTGTACAATGGAAAACATTTATTTGTCATAGGTAGGGTACTTACAAATGGCATCTGATAGTGTTTCACTATGATATGCCACTGGATGACCGTGTTGAGTGAGAACTGTGCCCAGGGCATAGTCTGAGGCATCAGTATCAATCTCAAAAGGTTGTTGCAGATCGGATAAGGAGAGTATTGGAGCTGAGAACGAGCGATTTTTCATATCATTGAACGCTTCTTTTTTTTAATTTCTCCACACGAATGTTTCATTGCCACCACCCTTCGTCACTTGGTTGAGGGCCCATGCAATATGGGAGAATCCCAACACAAATTTGCGATAGAAGTTGGCAAGTCCTAAGAAAATTTGAAGCTCAATTAGTGTGGTCGGGGTTGACCAATCATGAATGACTTTCATCTTGGTTGGATCCACATGCACACCATGCTCATCAACAATGTAGCCTAGGTATTGGACAGTGTTCATGTGGAATGAGCGTTTTTCCAAGTTAGCATATAGCTTGTGTTATCATGGAGTATGAAGGACCTTCTCAATATGATGCAAGTGGTATTCCCAATTCTTTTTTAAGATGAGGATATCATCCAGATATACCACCACAAACAAAATGGTGAAAGGACATAATATATCGTCCATAAATCTCATGAAATTTGTTGGAGCATTTGCCAAACCAAAGGGCATGACTAGCCATTCAAAAATACCTTGTTTGGAATTGAAGCAATCTTCCATACATCAGTTTGTTCTATTGGGACTTGGTGGTAGCCAGACTTTAGGTCAATCTTATTGAAAAACTTGGATCCCTTGAGCTGGTCAAGAAGGTCATCAATTCATGGAATTGGATATCGGTTCCTGACTGTGATTTTGTTTAGGGCCCTATAATCAATGCAAAGTCGCCAAGTCCCATATTTCTTCTGCGCGAGTACAATTGGGCTCCCACAAGGTGAGGATTTGGGTCGGATGTTCCCCTTTTGAATAAGCTCTTGCATCTGTCACTTGATTTCCACATTTTACATCAGAGAGAGGTGATATATTGGCCCATTTGGTAGAGGTGCATCGGGGGTTAGATCGATTGAATGCTTGACCTGATAGTGCTATTGTACCCCAATGGGTGAGGTGAAAATGTATATGTATTCTTCCACGATCCTGTCCACCTACTTATGTTTCTTGGAGAAGCCCTGTGCAGAGGCCATGGATGTGGTTGTGACCTTATGTTCACTTTGAGAGTGGATCATGAAGAAGAAAAATTTCCCAATCTAGGAAATAACCTTCCTGCATTTCTTAGAAGAGATCAAAGAAATGGTGGTAAGCGAAGCTACCTTTGGTATCCTATACAATTGTCTACCCAAAGTAATAATAACACTGCGAGGTTTAGACTCATATACAATATGTCATTTCCATAAGTATAGTTGTCCTAAAAGAACATCACAAACTTCAAGGGGGTAAATATCTCACAATACCTCATCCTTGAATGGATTGATGCCGTAGGGAAGATGACACTATTGGTTGATGTGGAGATCTCTTCCTTGGTGGAGCCACACGATGATGTAGGTTTTTGGGTGTGGTTTCGTCGGTAGGATCAACCACTTGACGACTTCTGCTGAGATCGAGTTATTTTGACTTCCACTATCAATAATGAAATGAAGCAGAGCACCCTTCACCCACATCTGCAAGTGAAAAATGCATCAACCTTCCTCTGGTTCTTCTGGTTCACTTGGATGGAACTTGGTGGTAGCTAAAGTGGCGCTAGATTCTGCATCAATGATCTACTTCCCCTAGTCTAGATCTGATTTAGAGTCAAAACCTTCCTCTGACTCTGATTCTTTCATTTTGACCACTAATGACTACTTCGAGCGACAGTCATCGGTGTTATGCCAGGGGATTTTATGGAATTCACACCACTTCCCAGTTTCTTTCTTCATCTTCTCATTACCCTTATTTGTTTGTGTCTTGGAATAGTTTTCTTGAGGGGGTCCATCCTTGTTTTTTCCTTTGTTCTATGGGTTGGGTTTGCCTTTGCCCTGCTTCTACTATGAGGAATTTGTAGATACAAACTCTCACTTCTTTTGTTTATATTTATGCTCGATTTTGACAGCATATCGATAAGTCATGCCCAGTGATGAGATGTCCAAAAACTTTGTTTATGTTTGGATGTATCTCTGCAGACATTCATGGTACTTGAGCACCAGATGTCATTCAGAGTCTTTGATACCCAGCTTGGTGCGCAAGGTATGGAAGATAATTGTAAATTCTGGTATTGTCTGTTCCCTTTCTTGTCGCAATGTGGTCCATTTTGTATACTGGTCATTGTAGCTTCCAACAGGGTAGTATTGTTCCTTAATAGCATACCTAAAAGAATCCCAAGTGGGTGAAACCAAAAATATTGCATATTCCTCAGTATCCTTTTTCTCACAGTAAGTCTCCCACCAATTCTTAACATGGGGGAAATCCTTAAGGAGCGAAAAGGTAATATTTTCTCTATTAGAAAAATTATGGACCGAAAAATACCCTTCTAGAAGATTCAACCATTTATCATGCCCAATCTGCATCTATCTGTCCTTCAAATAGGGGGATATCAAAATTGACTTGTACCTTGAAGGGGGTGGTGCCTCCCAAGTGGTTGCTTGATGAAGATGTGTCGCCAGTTGGCAGTGGTCAAAGGATCTGTGAAAATTTATCCATCATCTCATTCATTTGTCCCACGAAGGCTTCCTCGAGAAACAGTGTAAAAGGATCTCCTGCTCCATCGTCTCTCTTTTCTTCCACCATGGGAGGCCATCGTGATCGGTAGGGATGATCTTGCAAGAGCTCAACTACCTCTATTCCCTACTCCTTATACCCTGACCTCGTTGGGGACATGCAACGAGAAATAAATAAAGAGAAGGCCGCTATAATACCATTGATCCGGATTTATAAATGGAACGAAATTAAATACAAATTTACAACAAATAAATACACAGAGATACGGTAAAACTTGACTTCTACTAATAAAGAGAAACTGTTGAAACTGTAAAAATGCAGACTGAAACAAACTTGCTTGAATGGTGGTAGCTTATCTCTGAGAAGAGACGTGACGGCTACACTCATTCACAAGAACATGAGTACAATGAGGCTCCATAATCCTTTTTAACATAAAACATAAATGAGAAAACCCTAAACATCAAAAACCCTAACCCCGGGAGATGAAAGGCCAAAAGGTTTGTGGGCCCTGATGAGGGTAGTTGATATGTCAACTTCCCGAGGGAATAACTTTTGCATACGATCTCCATTTGGGGTGCTCTATACATTGTTGGAAAGGTTTAGGAGAGGGGTACATATTTCGTCTGGCCTAGAATTTTCCTTCAACTAATTACTAAGTGTTGTCAAGCCCAAAAAACGTCGTTTAGTGCCTCAAAATGACCCCGAAAGTTTGGGACCAAAAAAACTGTAAAAAGATTGCCAAAATGGAAATTGTTCTTTGACCCAGTGGAATAGGTGGGTGGCCACCGATATCCACCTGGATCATATCTAGATGAATCCAAGGAATATTTTATTTCTAAGATAGAAGTTATGGAGGAATATTTGGAAAGCATGTCCTAATTGTCTCAGGAAATGCTAGAATGCAGGTAGCTAGCTAGGGTGTACACATTGTTCCTTAAGGAATAATGGTACAAACACCAAATCAAAATCATAGCTCAACAAGTCAAATACTACATTGAGACTCCTAAGGAATTTTTGGAAACTTATTAAGATAGAAACATAGAAGAAAAGGTCAGGTTATGTGAATTTTATCTACATAACCTTGTCCTTTATCACCCTTACAAATGGAATCCTAATCCATATGTAGGGGACATTTAGATCATGAATTTTTTCATCTTTTTTAAGGCACGAAGAGCTTAGGGAAATTGAAATGAAAATACAATGAAGAAGATCTACACAAGCCCCTCTGGATCAAGGTTGAAGAACCTAGGTATAAGGATATTATAGCCAACCATGACACTCTTTCTTCAAATAGAGATGTAGCCCCAATTTGGGAAGAAAACCAAGTAGAGTCTATGGGACACCTTAAGGATACCTTGAGGCATTTTGGAGAAGAGGAAGTTGTAACACCCCTTTCCTAAACCCTTTATTATATGTAATTAATCATAGTTAATGATTGTCATGCCATGGCATGTGAACAATGTAAATGTATTATTATTTTAATTAATATTTCCAACAACTGATTGTGGGGGTGGAGCCTTGAAGTATTAGCCAAGATACCACTAGAGGAAAGAGTGAGGAAACTTAGAGAGGGTTTCATCATGATAAACATGACCCAAACCTCCTTGCTGATAAAATTTGATATTCAGAATATTTTCATCATCCCTGATTTCAAGGCAAATTAGTTAATGAGGAAGGATGGTAGTTGGACAACCAACTACTGCAAACAAATCCAGGTATGGGAGATTAGGTTAGGACCACTAAAACTACCAACTATAGGTACAACAGCGTACCAATTTCATAGATCATATTGACCCGATTTCCTTCTGACAGAAGGAAGGGGATAGGTTGAGAACCTTCTCGAGAGCTTATGTGCAAGGGATGCATGAATGTAAAACGCAGATGATAGAGGGATGCATGCAGGGGGGAATCACAAAAAAATAAGAGAGCATAAGAGCTATGAATCTTGTTCAGAGATCCCAGAAACCCAACCTGAGTTGAGAAGGTTGCGAGCTTGATACTGTGAAGGTATCTGACAAACCTCAGGGAGGCCTGAGCTAGGTGGGTATGGGGAAATCCCTACCAAGAGTGGTGTGAAGGAGATTTTCCTTCACAAATTTATGAGAACTAGATAAAGAGGTTCCCTAGTGGTATCATGGCTTGGCATGGAGGTGGTCAGAGTGATAATAGTGAATGCCTATGAGTCTACATTTGGGTGGAAAGGAGAACACCCACAGTTAGTTTTTTGGCTATAACTTGCAATACAGATAAGTATCTCTTATATTTTGTGTAGTTGAATTGAAAGGCATGGTTGGATGTCTATAATTGTGTTAGAAATGTGCATGCATGATTAATTCTAATAATTTGTGTTTCATTGGTAAACCCTTGCATTGGAATGACTATAGGATGACAAGTATGGTGCATGTCTTGCATAACGAAACATGAGCATCCTACAATATTCTGAGATAAATAAAATGAACTTAACTCTACGATCTAGGTATGCATAGTGACATAACCATTATTGAAATGGGTCTCCTGTGAAAGGAAAATAGAATTTTAAGTTAATAAGTAAATGATCTTTGACCCTTATTTGAGTATTCAGTAGTAGGCTTACGACCCGCTGGTAAATGCAAGCCCTATGGGCCAACGTAGTGCAAGACCCTAGAATTTGCAAAGACCCCATTTGTTAATTGAAATTGATTGATGTCTGGACGAGTTGACAATACTTAGTGGCCATCGATCTAAGAGAAGGGATCGATCTTGACCGTCCAAAAGACAGACTAGCCCAGTCATTGACAATCTATGTGCAATCGGCATTCAATCGAGAGTCGTCAGATACATGGACCCGAGAAACCTCGGTCATTAGTTACTTAACCAAGATCAGGAGGGATCTTCATCATTTTTCATGGTCAAACAGGGTCAATCGGATTCCAGACCCCAGAAGTTTCCCCAACTTCATCTTGTTGGCATGGGTTGGTAGTTCAATGCCCGGTGGGCCTAGTTCCCACATGGGGTTCCATTTCCCCTTTATGAAAATTAAGAAAATAGATGACATAACAAGTGATGTTTCATGCCAACGTGGAAGCTAGGTATTCATGGAGGTGACACTTGTCAGCACCAAGTCTTGTGAATGCTCTGAGTATGGGCCCTGCCAGGCTCAAACCTTTGTATTACTCCCCTTGAAATGTCGACCCTCAGATATGTCAATCAAGGAATCTCAGTCATTGATCTCTCCTGAGGGATATCCACTGTTGATCGTGGTCAAGTAGGGTCAATCAGATCCCAAACCCCCGGAAGTTTTTCCAAGTTCAATTGTTGGCACATGTCGATGGGAAACATTTCCATGCGGGGTTCCACTCTTCCCATGATATATAATGGTTTGAACAAGGAGGTGAAAAAGATTCCACATGGAGAAGGCCAATTCATCTACGGGTCGGGTGTGGGGCCGAGTCGGGCCCAAAATCCTACGTTGGAAACTTTAAACAATAGTTTTCAAAACTACCTGCGAGAGATCATGCCCGTAGATCTTGTGGCAAGGGTCAAGAGTCGTAAACCTAAATTTAATTTAATTTATTACCACTTAATCTCTAGGATTAAGTTAATTAATCCTCTTGTAATCCCCGGCCCTGGACGGCTTGACGTTCATGCTACGTTGGAAAGTTATGGTGTCTCGATATCTAGGACGACATGTCACTCGTTGACTAGTCCATGTGTCAGGCCAGTATTGGGTCGCGTACTAGAGTGGAAGCCAGTGCATCCGGAGGGTGACACTTGTCATTACTTGGTAGGATAGAGAGTATGGGTGGACCCTCATTAGCCTGCATCCCCATGAAGGGTACGATAGATCTGAACCGTCAGATCTAAAGGTGGAATGATCTCCACCATAGATATTGGTAGGGAAAAGTCCCATTGGGTGACGTATTGTCGACAATCGATTGGACCGTGCATCAAATATGGAACATAGATCTTGTAGTTGGATCAGCGGCCATAACCTTGGGGAAACCTTAATTTAAATATATCTTAATCATGATATTAGTCTAAGTAATTACCTCGTAATCCCCGACACTGAGAGTTCTCAAGTTAAACCTCACCTGGGATAGTTCCAATGGTTGATGCCCGGTGGTGAAGTGGTACTTGTTGAACGTTACATGAGTCATGATCTAGGGAGGCCACATGTCACTCGATGATAGTGCCACATGTCAATAATATTTGATCGAATTGGGAAAGGATTCATAGGGAAAATTATTGCCACATGTCGAGTATTACAAGTGTCATGTGTCACACCACGTGTTATGCCACACATCAGTAGGAGATTCGTTGATGATTCAAGTGTGGGCCCGGTTGAAGGAGAGTACCCTTAGGGTAACATCGTTAGATCTTGATCCTCGAATCTAAGGAGGATAGACCTCCACCATTGATCTAATTCAAGGGGATTCAATCAGCCCTCGGACCACCGAGGAGATTTTTTACCTAGAGAGGTTGGGAAGTTCGGTTCCAGGTGCCCCATTGGCCACGTGTCGCACCAGGACCAAAGGTAGGTGTTGATTCTTTGATTGGGCCTAAAACTTTGAAAGGGCGTGAAGAACCAGAACCCTTAGATTGAGAGTCAACCTCCACCGTCTATTTTAGTCAAGATGATCAATAGGACCATGGGCTACCGAAGAGGTTTCGATAACTGGTGAAGTTAGAGGGTCTGGTGGTCTGATACCCGGTGACTACATGTCACAATTTCATTAAATAACCAATGGAGGCAAGCAATAGGACCACGTGTACAGAGCACTAGCGCATACCAAATCGAACGTCGTGGAATAAGGTTTAATCAGGCCCCCCCGGTGGGCCAATGGTCCAACAACCCAACATGACATTGTATGATGTCACCTAACTAATGCACCAAAAACAAGAGTTGACATATTATGGGGCTACGTACCCTAGGCACCAACTCGTCCATGATCAGACCTCTTGGGCTATAAAAATAGTGAAAAGGGTCGAGATTCAATGAACTAAAGGTCTGATGACCAAGTGGTAGGTGCCACGTTGATGCCAGTCAGCCACCATGCCTTACAGGCAGGAATCGTCAGTGCCATGTTGGATTGGCATAATGATGTGAATGCCACATGGCAATATGGATGCATTTGGCCAAGAAAGGCCCAGAAACTTCAAAGGGATATAAATTTTTATCTAGAAATTCATTTTAAGAAAACCTATAGTCGTTGGAAAGCTCTTTGTGAGCAGAAGATGATGGTTCCCTTTTTGAAAGGATTTGAAGAGGTTCAAGAAAATAGAAAATTTAATACCACGTCTCTTAAAAGGGTACTTAAGGGGTTGGGGTTTTACAAAGTGGTATCAGAGCATGGTTCAAACACTAGGCCTGGATGGGATAGAATACAGTCATAGGAATGGTATAACAAAGCTAAGCTAATCACCTTAAGAGGGGGATTACAAGATGAAACTTTGGAATCTCTTATGTAGAGAAGTTGTTAGGACCCTATATAATAGGGGATCAGTCTTCTGAATATTAGTTATTTATTTTCAGGCCGATGTATTCGCTCATGACGCATGGCGAAGGCGACAGAAAACGCCCGACACTGACCAAGCATAAGATGGATGCTTGCGCACGAACTTCAAAGCGAGTTTGGTACATTTTTGAGCAAAATTGGGAATTGGTTTGAAAGGCAAAAAATTGTTGTTCTTGTGGGTAAATGTAAGATTGGGCTTATTAACCTAAGTCAGGTTTTTATAATCTATGTTTAGCAAATTTATCAAAAAATGGCCCCTCGGCCTTTGCCTTTGTGCCTAGTTTTGTGAAAAATTAACATAATTTTTAGCAAAAAATATTGGCCTAGGGCCAACTTCCTAATGCTCGACACCAAGGGATATACGCCATTTCATGCACCAAGAGCAGACACACAAGCCAAAGCCAGCGCCAACACCTAAGTCCAAAGCCCAAGCCTCGGGCTCACTTCATCGATACAGAATGTAACTGTTGGCTTATATAAATGCCAAACGGTGAGTCTACCACATGCATGTGGGATATCACCCACAGAGAATAAAAAACATATAAAACACAAGTTTTAAACCATACGCCAGGTGTTGAATCAGTTTAAAAGTGTCGAACGCGAGGAAGCATGCAGGCAGAGAAGGTCATGAGGTGTCAAGGGATGCCATCGGTCCATATCCAGTTAAAGCTCTGAAATAGTTAATGTGCAGACGGAGGTTTGGCGCCAAGCTGAGTTGAAACCCCACACACAGATAATCTCCAGTCACAGCAGAAGAAGAAAATGCCAAGGTTGAAAGTTTTTGGCGCCTGAATCATGGGCGACGGTGCTACCAGGCATTTCCAACCCCTCTGCATGCCTTTCAGTGCCATCCACTGGTATTCCAAGGTTGTGAAGACACCTCGCCAACGGCCTACCCCAGAAATTTCCACATGCAGTTGTATTGAGTCATCAAACAGTTTTTGATTAGTTAGGTAGTTAGACTAAAAATAGAATGAGCACGTCCTGATCAATTATGACAGGAACGTTTGTAATTTGAAATTATATATACTTCAACTCTCGAAGTATTGGGGGTTGTTGATTCGCACACCCTATTGCTATCAAACGGTATTATCTTTGAGGAGATCCGCCATTAATAAAGAAGAGGCATTTTACAGGATTCTTGTGTATGTTCACTGGTGATGTTGATTTTCTAAGTTAAATGTTTTCCCTTCTCTGTAATCATATTGTTTTCTGGAACTAATCTTTATGAATGGCGTAAAGTTGCAGGATTTATCTAGGATACCCTGTTTCCGATTCTAAGGATTTTAATGTTTATCTTCTAATACCTTCAATTAAGAAATTCTTAATTGCTTGTTAGTTGAAGTTATTTTTCTTATCTTTTCCTCTCTCCATCATTTTAATTACTAAAAGATCCAGTGAATGTATTATCT
>ML780876.1:460524-474215 GCA_009831015.1 Picea engelmannii | reverse complement strand
AGAATTAAAGGTGAGACCATATTGTGAATGGTGAAAGAGAAGCATCATGTTTAGGACTGCTTGGGTTCAAATAATGATTGAACTAGCACTTACAATGTTGCCTCTAAGCATGGGAAAATTGGAGCCTCGGGCATTGTAATGATTGTCTACATAAGGGCTAAGACCCATGAGGAAAACTCTTTATGGATGAGAAATTGAGCATGGGTAAATAAAATCCATAGTAGCATAATTGTTGCCTAGGTGAAAGACTAAATCATGTAAGTATAAGTCCTCATGTCTAGAGTATTGATAGAAAATTGTAAGGTCCATTTAATTTACCTATAATGAATGAAAAGTGTTACTGAAATAACCTAGTTAACTAAAAGAGTCCTTTGGGATTGATGTTAATCCTCATATAAAGGTAAAGTGATGCGAACTTGTGAGCAAGTTTGTGAGCTCACGATTGTATTAAAGAAATATTAACCTAAGAGAATGTTTATGCATATGAATGCAGGAGATAGACATCTAAAACACTTATGCACTGAGGGCATGGATAAGATGTTTGGTGCACAGGATATGTTGTAATGCATATGGTACTAAGAAAGCATGAATGTAACATGAAAATAGATATAGTATGACCTATAGTGATTTGTAGGGAATGATCTACTGATGGACCTTTTAGATGAGAACGATCTTATTATAGGAGCATAAATAAATGTTGATAATACTATTATTATTTCCCTATAAGGGTAAGGTTGTAATGACTAATAGAAAACCGATATAAAGTTTGGTAAAGGAAGTGTTGGATCATTTCTAGATGACCAATGGATCAGATTGACATCCCAAGGTGGATTGTGGCCATGTGAATGTGTCTTGGTATCATTAGAGAACAGTAAAAGGGGATTTAGTAAAGGATTATGTTAGTAAAAGGTTTGCTGACGAAAAGTGAATTGAGGCATGGAAATGGGAAAATTGGGCATTTTGTGTGCCCTGGGTAATGAGCAGTACTATTAATGAATATCCCTAGAAGACTAGCCATAATGTTGGTTGTAATATCTCTGAGAGAGATGGTATGGAAGTTTGAAAAGTCAATTTGTGTGAATAACATGGAAAAAGGTGCAAGCATTGAACTTACATGCTGAGTGTCTATGTATGTATGTATGTATATATGTATGTGTTGGAGTGCATGGATTGAATGTGTTATAGGGTTTCCTAGTATGAAGACAAAATATGAATTTGTTTGGGGGATTATTCATATGCATGACCATAAGCTCCCATCAAAAAAGGATGATGTAAAAATCCAAATAAATGAATAATATGATATAGACATCTGCAAGTGATGCACATATGTATGTGAGCATATGTATGCAAAAAACATGGCAAGACTTCCTGAACAATTAGGTTGCGATGCAAGATGTGTACCTTCCAGATATTAGGTTGAGCCTATGTTGAAGGCTCTAATTATCTCAATGGAATAATAAGTTGAGGATGATGTGTTCAACTCCCTCAAGGAAAACTTGTGTAAATTGTTGAAAGAATTTATAAGCAGAAATGCTTTGCTATCATAAAGGAAGGAAATATGATTTTTCCTTTGGGGATTGCATGTGAAATGTAAAGTGTGCCTAGGGTAGATGCACATAGACCTATATTGATGCATATGGTTAAGTGCAAAGTGCATGAAAGCACAACTTGAAAGCAAGCTAAATAACATAAATATATGTATTTGAATCTAAATGCATAATAGAGATGCATGTTGATAATTCCTTAGGGAATATTCGGTAAGAATATGAAATGACGAAGCTGAAGCTGACTCAAGGTTAAGATCATCTCAAATAGTGATGGATATAGAATAAGGAAGTTGCATGATGAGACAATTCCATGTGGAGGAACTATGTGAGGAACATGTCAAGAGAACAGAGTCATAATCTTAATGAATGCTCAGAGTTAGGCAATGGACTGCAAAGTCTAATTATATAAGAACCCTGGATTACATTCAAAAACATAATACATGCATGGGAGACGGGCCAATGAATAGTGACCAATCTGATTGGTAATGTGTCGAATGCATTGGTTCATGATTAACTTATGAACCAAAATCTTGTTGTTGTAGCATAATCAATTTACCCAGAAAAGTCAATATGAACTTAATTAAGCCTGCTCAAGGAAGAGAGCATGGATATCCCAAGAGGAATAGATTGTTGAAGCAAGGAAAGAGAAAAAGTGGAATATTTTTCTCACTTTAAAACTATGATCTATGAGGCAGATTTGTATACCCTAAAAAGAACGATTGTGAAAATAATCACAGCCGGTAAAAGAAAAATATAATAATGAATATGTTTAGTTGAATGATTTTGGTTAAAGCCATGAATATACAAAGGTAGAGAGGCCTTGGGAATAGTTTAGTTAAACTGAAAATTTCCAAATTGTGTAGAAGGAGTTGGACAAGGGAAGAATCCCTTAACTCCTTTATTGTTGTTATTAAGTTTCTCTAGTATCAAAAACTGATATGTTGTTGTATGTGAATATTTTGGCATGAGAATGTTGATAGTTGTATGACCATAAAGAAAGATGGAAAATTTGATTGTCTTTGCATTCATGAAAAACAGTGAGAGAAATGAGATGAGTGCATAAAGATATGCTAAGGCATATCTGAAAGTGTTTTGTTGAATTAAATACTATGGCACTTGCATTTTGGACTTGACATAACAGCTGACATAATTTTGAATGTGATGATGCATGTTATGTGTAAGGAATAATTGAAGTTGTTGGGGAAAGGACAGTTGCCAATGGTAGACGCCCTCAATAAAGAGAATAAATGCAAGAAAGGTTGTTGATAAAATAGAACTGTGAAAGGGACTTTAGAATTCCCCAGGAAGAACCATTGATGAGGTAATATCAGAGAAGGTGTTGGCAGTCATAACAGGTATAAAAATTTCATGGCATGTGACATGCGAGATAAAAGGGGTTTAGGTAAGAATCCCTTCTAAAATAGTCTATGTTTTGATAGTATGCATGAGATATGAATGGTTGTTGCATGCCATTGATACCCAAGTAAGGCATGATTCAAGAAGAAGAAACGAATGATGGAGGTGTGAACCTCTAAAAACCAAGGATGATTGAAATCCTTGGAAGAATTTATTAACAAATATATGTCACGAATACATTTCCCAATCAAGGAGTGATTGGGAACAAAAGTGCTCAAGAGTATCACATTTATGTCCAGCATTGATGTGATGCATCTGATAAGAGAGTGGGAATATATAGGATTGCCCGTTGTGGAAGAAGTATCTTTTGGTACTCTACAGAGTTGTACGATGGTAAAGAGAAAAATTGGGTGATCCTAAGTGTTGGTACCCTAACTATTGGTGAAGAAGAATGCTTGAATGCATTTAGGTGAAACCTTTAGTTTCATGTTATGATTTGATGTTGTAATCAATTCAAAGAAGAAAATACAGTTATGTTGTAATAATGAATGTGGACAAAAAATCCATGTGGTGAGAGGTTGGTTGAATTCCAACACACCACAGAAAGAGTGCCCAACATGAAAAGTAATAATCCAAAATAAATGCAAGGGTGAATTGTGTGAGAATGTGGCCATGGGAATTGACACATTGGTTAAGTTCAATTAATATTTGAATTACATTGGATGGGTTAATGTGCTAAAATGAAACATGTAGTAAGGAATGGTATTTTCTTGAAAGAATGAATGTAATGCAATTGTTAGATTGCACAAATCAAGAATTGTTTGTGATATCATTGGATATGTGCAATGAGAGTATATGTATGTGAGAAACTAACAGTTTGTTTGGTTGTGTGAATAATGAATTGTAGGATGAGGGGTCTTGGATATGGTAGTGTTGTAAGTCCATAACGAAGGCTAATGTCTGTTGAGCCAAACTGTGATGAGAGAGAAAATCTCATACTTGTGAATATGATTCCTGTATGAAACGGAGCAGAAACAGAATTGTGAATTAGAAAATATACAGGTAACAAATTTGAAATAAATTATATTGAAATTGATGTTATGTCTCACGGTTTCTGTATGCATGTGATACAGGTGAGATAACAAATCTTCCCTAGAGGGGCAGATAATGGATGTCAATCTTAGAAAGAATATCAAAGGGATATTATTGTGACATGAGAACCCTATGATACACCATGATCGCCATAAAAGAATATCGTGTTGAGGTAACACGGTCCAGAGGGACATCTCAGGAAGAGAAAGTCGGAGGGATGCCTCAACTGTATGACTCAAGGAAGTCTCAGATTTTTTTTCTGGTTCGAGAAAACCTTGGCAAGACAAGATGGATCACCTGAGGGACTGTATAGCAGAGAAGGGGATGCTTGATCCTGGGCCTGGAGGGTGAGTTACCACAAGAAGAAGAGACTTCGATAGTTTTTATAATCAATTGATTACGATCATGCACACCATGGGTATGTCAAGGAAAATAGTGAGCTGAGTTACTGAGATAGTCGTATGGATGCAAATCCATAAACCGCATAGATAAGTATTATGTTGATTGTAAATTTCCTCTTGAATTAAGAACAGTAATAAAATGTTTATGCATGAAATTATGAATTGGCATGCTTGTTGCTTGAAATTGTTATAGGCATGTGTTAAATTCTAAGAGTCTGGAAAAGGACTAGACCAAGATAAAGAAGATGATGTTGAAGCAGTTGAAGGATAAATGCATGGCAGGTGTTACTAAGAAAGAAAATTGAGGACGATGTTCCTTTGAAGAGGGAGGATATTTTAACACCCCTTTCTTAAACCCCTGATTATATGTAATTAATCATAGTTAATGATTTTCATGCCATGGCATGTGAACAATGTAAATGAATTATTATTTTAATTAAGATTTCCAACAACTAATTGTGGGGGTGGAGCCTTGAAGTATTAGCCATGATACCACTAGAGGAAATAGAGAGGAAACTTAGAGAGGACTTCATCATGATAAAGATGACCCAAACCTCCTTGTTGATAATATTTGATATTCATATTATTTTCCTCAGCCCCGATTTCAAGGAAAATCAATTAATGAGGAACGATGGTAGTTGGAAAACCAACTACCCCAAATAAATCCAGGTATGGGAGATCAGGTTAGAACAGTTGAAATTGTCAACTATAGGTACAACAACATACCAACTTTGCAAATCAGATTGACCAGAGTTCCTTCTAAGAGAAGGAAGGGGATAGGTCGAGAACCTTCCTGAGGGGTTACGTGCATGGGATACATGAATGGAAAAAGGAGAGAATAGAGGGATACATGCGGGGGGGGCACAGAAAAAGAAGAGAGAAGAAGAGGCTTTGAATCTTACGTCAGAGAGCCCAGAAACCCGACCTAAGCTGAGAAGATTGTGAGCTTGATACTGTGAAGGTATCTGACAAAACTCGGGGAGGCCTGAGCTAGGTGGGTGTGGGGAAATCCCTACCAAGAGTGGTTTGAAGGAGAGTGTCCTTCACAAATTTCTGATAACCAGATAGAGAGGTTCCCTGGTGGTATCATGGCTTAACATGGGGGTGGCTAGAGTGCTAATAGTGAATGCCTTTGAGCCTACGGTTGGGTGGAAAGGTGAAAACCCACAGTCAATTTGTTGGATATAACTTGCAATACAGATAAGTATATCATATATTCTATGTAATTGAATTGAAAAGCATGGTTGGATGTCTGTAATTGTGTTAGAAATGTGAATGCATGATTAATGGTAATAATGTTTGTTTCATTGGTAAAACCTTGCATTGGAATGAATGTAGGATGAAAAGTATGGTGCATGCCTTGCATAATGGAACATAAGCATCCTCTAATATTCTGAGATAAATAAAATGAACTTAACTCTACAGTATAGGTATGCATAGTAACATAAATATGACCCATAACCTCCTTGTTGAGGGATTCAAAATCTGATTGAACCTTGTTGGCCTGCAACCCTGTGAAGGGTATGATAGATCTGAGTCGTCATATCTAAAGGTGGAATGATATCCACCGTAGATCTTCGTAGGGAAAAGTCCCACTAGGCGATGTATTGTCGACCATCGATTGGATCGCAGATCAAATCTAGACCATAGATCTCGTAATACAAATCAACGATCATAACCTCGAGGTAACCTTAATTTAGAGATCTTATAATCATGAGATTAGTCTAAGTAATTACCTCATAATCCCCGAAACCAGGAGTTCTCAAGTTAGACCTTTCCTAAGATAGTTATGATGGATGATGCACAGTGGTGATGTGGTACTCACCGAATGTTCCATGAGTCATGACCCAGGGAGGCCACGTGTCACTAGGTGGCGGTGCCACATGTCACACAGATTTTACCGAATTGGGAAAAGAGTCATAGGGGAAATGAGTGCCACATGTAGAGTAGTACACATGCCACATGTCACACCACGTGTTATGCCACATATCAGTAGGAGATTCGTTGATGATTCAAGTGCGGGCCCAACTAAAGGTGAGTACCCTTAGTGTAACATCGTTAGATCATAAACGTTGGATCTGATGATAGACCTCCACCGTTGATCTGAGTCAAGGGATGTCAATTGCCCCCCGGACCACCGAGAAGATTTGTTACCTGGACACACTGGGAATTTTGGTGCCCCAGTGGCCACGTTTCACACTAAGACCAAAGGTAGGTGTCGATGCCCTGATTGGGCCTAAACCTTTGAACGAGCGCAAAGAACCAGAACCATCAGATTGAGATTCGACCTCCGCCATCAATTTTAGTCAAGACGGTCAATCGAACCCTGGGTTGTCGAAGAGGTTTTGGTGCCCAGTGAAGTTAAAGGACTCTGTGGTCCAATACCCAGTGACTACATGTCACAATTTCATTAAATGACGAATGGAGGTGCACAATAGGACCATGTGTCCAGGGAGCCAACGCATACTAGATTGAACGGCGTGGAATAAGGTTTAAACAGGCCCACCCAGTGGGATGATGGTTCGGTGACCCGACATGACGTTTCCTAACCAATGCACCAAAAACAGGTGGCACCATATGATGGGGCTACATACCCTGGGCGCCAACTCGTCCCGGATCGGGCCTCTTGGGCTATATGAATAGTGAAAAGGGCCAAGAGTCGGTGAACTAAAGGTATGATGACCAGGTGGCACGGGCCACGTAGATGCTCAGTCAGCCACCACACTTTACAAGAAGGACACGTCAGTGCCACATCGGACGAGCACAATGACGTGGAGCCACATGGATGCCACATGGAAATACGGATGCATTTGGCCAATAAAGGCCCAGAAACTTCAAAGGGCCATAACTTTTGATCTAGAACTTTGTTTTAAGCAAAATTACAGTCATTGGAAATTTCTCTGTGAGCACAAGACGATGGTTCCCTTTTTGAAAGGATTCAAAGAGGTTCAAGAAAAGAGAAAATTTAATACCCCGTCTCTTAAAATGGTACTTAAGGGGTTGGGTGTGTTACATAAGAACTGGCCTACCACAGGATATGGCACTCTTTAATCCATGACCTCCAAGTAAAAGAACCACATTCTTATAATTCCTTATAGGTTGTATTCTTTAGAAATCCCTTCTACAAGGAAACCATGAGGAGGATGAAGACTAAATGGATTGGATTGAAAATGAATCCCCCTCTCCTCCTCCCAATTTAAACACCAACTAATATTGACAAGGACAAGGAAAGAGAAGAATGGGTAGAGGTAGAAAGGAAAAAAGGATACTATGAGGAAGAGGCCATCACTAGGTATACAACCTGGGGCATTAGACAAAAGATTAGTGAGAAGTAGTAGCAGTGATTACAAAGGGTACACTTCGTCCTTTTTGTTGCACAAGGGTGTGCAAAATCTTCAGGTAATGATGGGACTTTATAATTCATATCAAAGGGCCCATCAAAGGAACACATTTTGACAACTTATGTAACTAACAACTCACCTTCTTTACCATGCCTAATATAAAATGTGGTTGTTTTGAAAATTATTTAATGAATGATTTTGAGTTTGAGATATGACTAGTAATGCTTATGCTTTTGCCTAAAGTTTCATGATAAAATTTTATTTGTAGCCTAACCTCCATGGGTTGAACTACTCATATATGGATGGATATCCCAACACATGGAGAGAATAAAGGAAACTTGTTCCCACTTACCACCATATTCGTTGCAAATATATTAAAAGACACTATCTTCAAACTCAAACTTCGGGGATCCAAAAGACAACCAATGAAGACAAGGATTCTGAATGAAGTAATGTTGGGGAGAAAATCCCCACAATTCCTCCTTGATTTAAGGATACGATCGAGCTTTATAGGAGTATAAATAGACCTCAAGGAGTAGCCTTGAGGGGAAACAAAATTGATAGAAGGTTGAAGTATTGTATCCTATCATTTTACTTAGAGACTTTGAATATTTGGGGCTATGATCCATTGATTTACTTGATGTGATTAATCAATAAATATACTTTATTTCTCATCTCATTAGTATTTTCTAGGTTCCTTGTGTTTCTTGGGTAGGGCCCATTCAAGAGGGATCAAGGACCCTTATGTAATTCACTTTTTATGTTGTTGTATTTTAGCTTCATATTTTAGTTGTTTCAAGTAGTTAATATAACCAACACATCATTGTATTCATGATTGTAGTGTAGCTCTATTTGACATGCCAAATTTTGTTTATGATTGTTAAATTTAATTCTTCTTCATGTAGATGCTATTACAATTTTGTAGGAACAAATTAAGATTGTTTTTCTAGGATTCTGATACCATTTCCATATCATTACAACATGTTTTGATCATTTCATTAGCTTTATAAAGAGTTCATAGATTGTTTGCACCTTTCTTATTTTTCTTACTGACTTTCCTGTAGGACTGTTACAGTTCCTATAAAATCGTTAACAGTTCTTATATGTCATCTCAAATTAGGATTTCTTGCATTAATTTTACTTAATTCATTATGGCTCTTAATGTTAATGAGATGATACCAGGCTATGGTACTTCATGAGTGGCTAGGGACTTGTTGAGGCCACAACAACCCCCTCTTTACTTTTGTTTTTACAAGTGGAAGGAAAGGAGGCCCCCCACTAAAATTTCATCCATAATGCCTAATCCTCTACTGCTTGAGCCTAATGATATTTATTTTCCTACCTGGAGGGACTTGGGGGTTTAATCTTGATTGATGATTATCTTTTATGGGTGTTGATTATTCATTTCTATTTGATGATTTCAAATGTCCTCGTGATGTTTATTAACCTATGATGTTTCATTGACATTTGTATGATGGAATTGAAACGTTATCTTTATACCTTTTGTTGATTATGTATTGCTTGATGATCTTATGTGGCTGCAGAGTTTGATGTTCTATTGCATGTCTTGAATAATTTTGTTGTTGATGATTTTCCTAATTGACTAACTCAAACTATGCATATTCATTCTTGCATGTTGTGATTCATGTTTTCATATTTATGCTCTCATATATGATCACACTTTTTGGTTTCAAAATCTTAGCTTTAGTCACACCATCACTAATCCTTCTCTTGAGTTTGAGACTTAGCACATGCAGTTTTCAAGAAACTTATCTACAACTATTCATGATTATATTTCAATAGAACCAACACTCATTTATGATTTTTCTTGAGGGAAGGGAATATAATGTTTATGGTGTATTGGCAGAACTCCTTTTAATAGCTTGACTGATCTCATCTTCTCTGTGGTTGCAGGAGCAGGTTAGCAGGATCACCTTCATCACATGAGTGTTCTAGCCTTGAGATGTATGTGGGGGGGGATCCATTGGTATTCTTCCTCTTTCCAAGACCTATTTATATCCATATATTGTTTTTAATTTGAAGCCAACGATCAGCGTTATGGACTAAGCCTTGTATTTCCCAATCCTCATCCAAATTTGTATTTTTATCACCATTGTGTTGATGAAGCCAGGGCTTTGATCCTTGTCTAGAAATTTTATCCTTACTAGGTTATCCTACATAAGGAAGCAAGTTACCTTAGCTTAAATTTTCTTTGAGATCCTTAGCTCCCAAGCCTATCGGATCCACCTCTCCCACAAGCATGTCCCCAAGCCTCTACATATTGATGTCTATCAGGTTCCTCTTCTGGCCTTATATCTCTCGGAAAACTCAGGCCCAAGGTCTATTGAACTTCATGGATGAAGGTCGTCGTCGTGTCATTTCCCAATGTTTTCTCACTATCTGTCACAATCAGTATCACGCATTATGGTCTGGTGTAAGGACATATTCCTTGACTTGATCGTATTTTTTAATCTTTGTGATTCTAGCAGGGCTGCCCTCTAAGATGTTTAGCTTGACTAGATTGGCATGTTTCCTACAACATTTTGGCATTGCTATCCTCTTACCATTCATCTCTATTTGTAACATTGATTTTTCACACAATGTGTCATCTACATCCCCTTGGTTATTGTTACATACCCGACACCCTAACCTCTCTTAGACCGGTGAGGTGTCAAAAATTTCCCCTTTTTTTCTTTGATTCTTTTTTGTAAACAACTACCATGGTTTCCAACAACTATAACCATGCTCAAATATGAACTCCAGATCAAAATTTATGGCCTTCTAAAGTTTCAAGGCTTTCATCCACCATTGCCACCTCACCACCACGTGGTATCCACGTGGCCCCTCGTCATTGGTGCCACCTAACATGGCACTAACATGGATGTTGACATGGCACCTGCCACCTAGCCCATCGGGACCACATTTAATCTTGAATCCCTCTTCGTCGTTGTAATTCATCCATTCCAAAATGATACAACCCATTTCTGATAACTTCCTTCCAACTACGATCAACCTCTTCTCGATCCAATCAAATCTTCTCGAAGATGATCATCTCTTTCTAATCCAATCATCCATATCTGATCAAATCTTCCATATCCGATCAAATATTCCCAACAAGGATCATCTCTTTCCAATCCGATCATCCCTATCCAATCAACTCTTCCTTATCCGACCAACTTTTTCTGATCCGATCAGCACTTTTCCGGTCCGATCAACTCTTCACGACCAGATTTAGGAAATATTTTTTAAACAGCCATATCTTGGGCTACAAGTATCAGAATTGATCCCATGATACCTCGTTGGAAAGGTATAGAATAGAGGAATGCAGTGGAACAGGTATTTAGGTCAAAAAAGTGATAGAAAATCCCAAAAAAATGTAGAGAACATAAAACCACTAATTTGGGGGCAAAATGGACTGTATAGACTTCAAACAGTCGTATCCAGGGCTACATGAATCAAAATCCGGCTATTGGCACTGCAATGTGGTTGTAATACCTTAGGTTAGAGTTATATTGACCAACAAAACCCTTCAAACACCGGCCATTTTGGTATCACCTGCATCCAGATGAAGTCTCACCCAAGGTATTTATTGGGGCTGCAGGAACCAAGTTTATGTAGTAGTGAGGGAATGGGAGGTGACCATCTTTGTCATTCTTACTTATCGGTTATGTGCACATTATTTTGTATTTTCTCCTCTTAGATTACTTAGTGAATTCAGTTATGCATTATCATGATACTTCATGTTACCACAGAAACCCCTTACTATAGCATTCAGAACCATTGTGTAATGATCATACAGAGAATAATCCGAGTTCAACATGCATCCAGAAAGCATCCATATTCAATCACATAAAATACAAATCCACACAGTAGTTAACATGGTTCACCCAACTTTGGGATATGTCTACAATGATTTGCTTCTTTATTATTCTTTATGCAATTGTCTCAAGCTTGCGCACTACGCTTACAAAGATACATCATGTTATCTTTTCCTTCTCCTAGCCTTGTCGTTCTGTAGTGCAAACCTCTCTCTCTCTCTCTCTCTCTCTCTCTCTGTAACATATCCTCAACACTCATACATAGACTCAATAGTGACTTCTGAAACTCAGTCTATCACTCCCTTTCTCGACTAGAACAGAAGGACTAAAAGCAAGGAACAACTAACATCGGATATTGATTTTGCAGAAAAATTTCAAGGAAAGTGTCATCATCAATTGTACTATCAACCAAGGAAGTGTGAATTGTGTAAATGGGGTATGAAGTTGTTTGTGTTGGGTCTTCTTCCTCTTCCACCCACATAGGAATATTTTTCAGTTATCAAAGGTTGGAAAGGGGGATAAAGAACAATTTATTTTTTAGAAAGGCCGTCAGTAATGGTCATATTTCATTATCTACAACCAATGTATGCATCTTTTGTGGCCATCCAAGGCCTTCCCAAAATGAGAGGATATCCATTGGACTAAGACTTGGGTTGAAGGACTAGGAATTCAGTAGGGTACTCCCATCAGTTAATGGAAATTGTGATATCTTCCAACATGCCTTCAGGTTTGACTATGGATCTATTTGCAAGTTGCAGGCTAGTTGGGGTGTTTCTCAGAAATCCCTGAAGGTGGAGTTTCATCATGGTATCTCTAGTCATAATGTTGATTGCAGCTCCTAGATCAATAAGAATATTTTGTACCAGGGTGTTGTTAATATGGACACTTACTAAAGGAATCTCTAGATCCAAGTATCCAAGTACAATTAACTTCCCAAGCATAAGGTCAGCGAGTTGTCCTACAACATTTATGGTTGGAGTGTCTTTCCTTCTTCTCCCTAGTCTTCTAATACATTATTCCTTGATATACTTATTGAAAATGGGCACATCCTTAAGAGATTGTAAGAGAGGTATCTTTATGCACAAATTTTTGAGCTCCCCTAAAAGTTGTTTCTCCTCGGATGTATAAGTGAAAATTTCTTGTAATCTTTCAAGGTAAGGAGGGGCTTGAGGTTGAGGTAAGGCAATGTTTTCTTTCTCAGACTCTTCATTTTCTATGAGATTTTGTTGTTGTTGCAAGATTTTTCTTGATCTGAGATTTATCTCTTGTAATTCCACAAAATAAGTCTTATAAGTTGTATCATTGTTGTATACAGGTTGGACTTTATTATTGTTAGGATTTAGAGCTGGTTGAGTAGGTAGATGAGGTTGCTTAGGAAGAACACTACTTGAATTAGTGTTGTTTTGAGGAGGAGGCAATAATATAGTTTGTTGGAAATTTTGTGGCCTCCATCCTTGTGATGGTTGATTCCACTGATTTTGTGGCATGCTAGGAAAATATTGGTTTGGAGGAGGAATTGGATGTCCCTAGTATTTACAAGGGTTGGGATTAGTCCAGAGTGATGGATTATACCATGGTTGAGAAGGCATTTGAGAATTATATGCATTAAAATTTTGAGCAGGATTGAAGTTCAAACCTGTTTAGAATGGTCTTGGTGCTCAAGGCTCCTTTGATTGATGAAGTATATGGACTCCACACTCTTCTGCTCAAAATGTAGCTTTCAAACCTAGAAAAGAAGGACATTTGTTAGTTGGATGATTTTCCTCACAAATTCCACAAACATTTATAAGGTCTAAAGGGCACTCATTTATAGGGTGTTTTTTAGTGCATTTGGGACAATAGATAGTCAATGCCTTCTCTGCTTCCTCATGTTTCTTCTTGATCTTCATTGTATCCATTTGCATGAGTAAATAGTGTAAAATATTAGTCCTCATATCTTCTATTAATCCTCCTAATTCATGCTTTATATGAGTTATTGGGTTAGAAGATGGAGATGTTCGACAACACAGGTATTTCAACAGAGGACGAACACCTTCAGTAACCACTCACATAACCAGATCAAAGATCAACACACCGATGTTTTCACGTGGTAAAACCCCTACGGGGAAACATCCACGGCCCCAGCCAACGCGGCCA
>ML780876.1:434781-455157 GCA_009831015.1 Picea engelmannii | reverse complement strand
TATGTCGGGAACATATCGTGACCATCGGATTGCCTAACTACAAATGCATACTAATGCATACTAAAGAAACACACTTTTACCTAACGACATATTAGACCAAGTAGATCTTAACTAACTCCTAAGTGTCTAAATATCCTAACAGGAGAGATCAAACCTCTACTACTTCTCCATTTCTTTCTCGAAGACCTTGAATGGTTATTGAATATTCTTTTGATATCATCATAGTCCAACTGGTAGATATCTCCATTGGATATGAGATTCAATGTTTCCATCAAATATTCTCTTACTCCTCTGAGTAAGACAAGCTTGAGTGACTCTTAGTCCAAAGTGCAAATTTGAGCTCTTTTTTTGCTTAGTTGAAATCTTTCTTCAAAGTATTCTAGAGATTCATCAGGTCCTTGTGTCATTCTGAAAATATTATCCCTTGTATCTCTTGCTCTACAATAGTCTTTGTATCTTTCAATGAAGGTGTTTTTCATTTGATCCCAAGTTGTGATATTATTTTCCTCCAAACTCATAAACCATATTAGAGATTAATCCTTCAAGGTAGAAGGACCCAGTTTGAATTTTTTATCATCAGTGGTGTAATCATATGTGTTGCATGTAACTGCAAATTCAAACAAGAAAGTATCAGGATCTTCATAGACAAATCCATGAAAATGAGGTAAAGCAGAAGGATTAATGTTTTTCATCTTGGCTTCTCCATCAGATTCACAAATAGGGAACTCAAATATTTCTTCTTCACCGGCCATGACATGAGGTGAGGACTCACTCTCTTCTAAAATATTCTCAAATTCTCTAGCTTCACTTTCCATGAAACTTTCTAATGTTTCAGGACTAATCTCTGGATTGTTTGGACCTGTTTTTGTGGTGGGGGGTTTTGGTAAAAAAATTCCTTTGCCATATCTAGGTCTAGTCATTCATGAAATCAAAAAAAAAGTGAAAAACTGTTTTTTTTCTTTTTTCTTTTTTTTTTTGAAATGCAAAAAGAAAGTGTGAGAATGAGCTATCAATACTCACATGAAGTGAAAGCACTTGAGCAATTACACTATAGAAACTTCATAGTGAGGTTGGCCTTGTAACTGGGCTATCATTTTTACTCCTCCAAGTCACACAAAAGAAAACAAAGAAAAAAAATGACATGCAAACTTCAGCACCTCCTCGGCAACGACGCCAAAAAGTGATGGTCCCAGGAATAGCAACAATTATTTACTGTACCCTTGATCTCATACTTTACTTTTCAACTCAGGGTTCGTACAAACTTAAGAGGTGTTATGCACTGTATGTGCACTATGCAATTCTCAGTAGCAGAGGGTTGAAAATGATCAAAGGCTAGAAATGTGCAGGAAATCAAATGATAGAAAGCAGTTTTTAACTAATTGCTTTGAAGGAAACACGGCAATTTGAAAGTACAACTAATCTAAAGTGCATGAAAAAAACTTATTCTACTTCATCAAAGATTATTGAATCAGGAAAGTTAAACTGAAGCAAAAGATGAATCTAATCTGAAGTTATGACAGAGAATTGTGATAGAAGTAAACGTTGTAAATTATGATAGAAAAATTGTAATGGAAATGAAACTACACTATGTAACACCCATGTTTTCCCCAATCTATAATTATAAGTGTTATTATGGAAAAACAATAAGCCAACCCGTGGGTGATCAAGGATAAACAATGGACCTTGATATATTTTGTAATCTCTCTCTCTCTATATGTGTGTGTGTGTGTGTGTGTGTGTGGTTTTTAATAAAATAGAGAATGTTGAGTTATTGTTGAAGGAATGGCCTTTACAAGTTACGATGTCATGAGAGGAGTGGGTGAGAGTGAGGACATCATTGTTTTGAATGAAGATGTCAGGCAGTACCCTACATAATTAAAATGATAAGGATCTGAATTGTCCTCGGCCCTAGAAACTTACTATCAATCAAGATAATAGTTGGAATAGTTCTCGAATGAGTTAAGAATGGATGGGAAAGTATCTTCAAGAAGTTTTTGGCACAATCCACGAGGTCCTAAGGGAATAAGACGAGAAGAAAAAGGGGAGATAAATGGCAGAAGAACTTACCGGAGAAACATCTTGCAGAACTCCTCTCGTGACATCGTATCCTGGCTCGGGGGTGGATGGTTATAGTGGAGTTTAACACAACCTTGCCTATGGTTGGGTGGAGAGTTGTTCTCCCTACATCAGTACTCAGCATATCTCAATTTTTGTAAATAAGTGTCTCGTCCACCTCCGTGTACTGACATGATTATGTCTATGGTTAAATGAATAGCATAATATTTAGATGTAACTAGTCTGCAAATCAAATTTTGTATTCTAGAGACACCAAAAATTATGCATAATGTTTAATTTCATGAAGAGTTTTACTTTCTTTCTTGTGAATACTTCATGTTTTGTGAGAATTATTTATGAATGTATTCCTCTGAATTAAATTTGTGTGTCTGGTATATAAGAAAGGATACAAATCTTTATGGTTGTTATGAACGCATATAATTCAAGGTCTTTGTACTAGCCTGAGGGGAGAGACGTCCCTACTCACTATGTGTATCATTGTAATCCTATGGAATATGCATGTACTCTCATGCATATATATATATATATATACCTTGTGCACCATGACGTTGGAATGCCCGACCTCAACCAGTCTTTCAAAGAATAGGGTACTGTGAAGAAGCCCTGAGGAAATCATGGAGTACCTTGGTCAAGCGTGAGTACCCTCGAGGCTCGATAAGACTTGAGAAGGAATCGAAGAAAGGTATCCATGAAATGGCTAGGTCTAGGCGTGGACTGTTAAGTCAATGGATAAACCCTAATTTGTTTCAGAAGAATCGTGGTCGTGGATTTGGCACAATGAATAAAATCGAGCCCTTTGTCGAGACGTGGTCGAGATGCGACCTCGGTCGTGGATTGGGCTGAAGGGAAAGATCCTGACCCATTATCGTCACTGAGTACAAAGCCCTACTTTGAAATTAACAAGGGTCGTTGATCTGTCGAGGAGTGAACGTGGACAAGCTTGGGTTGTTGGGTCTGTGGAAAGTAACATGGTCGAAGCCCCCTAGTCAGAATGACCTCAGATGTCCGAGGGACGATCTAGACCGTACATCAACGTGAGGCCGCAATGAAAACTCCACCATAGATCTTGGTGAATCTCATTGGAACGGAACCAAGGGAAAAAGACGACGTCGTCACGACGTACCCTACTGACTAGTGATGCCATGTGTCCTAATGGAAGGGGTCCACATGTCACCCTACGAAGGGGCCATCTGTCATGTAGTTTTGGCAGAATTAGACAAAGACCCGCGGGGAATATGGATGCCACATGTCAAGAGGTATGTATGACATGTACCACCCCACGTGTCATGCCACGTGTTAGTGCAAAGGGAAAAACGACCAAGTGTTAAGACTTTTCGGACTCATGAAAGCTAGTATCGTAGAATCCCACCTCCGCAAGTCCACGAAATGAAAAATGACTAAGTGTTAAGACCTTTCAGACTCATGAAAGCTAGTATCGTAGTATCCCACCTTCACAAGTCTGCGAGTCTGTGAAGGGAAAAACGACTAAGTATTGAGACTTTCCAGACTCGTGAAAGCTAGTATCATAGAATCCAACCTCTGCGAGTCCGTGATTTTGAGAGCCTGCGAAGGGAAAAATGACTAAGTGTTAAGACCTTTCAGACTCATGAAAACTAGTATCATAGAATCCCACCTCTGTGAGTCCGCGAAGGGAAAAACGAATAAGTGTTGAGACTTTTCGGACTCATGAAAGCTAGTATCGTAGAATATTACCTCTGTGAGTCCATGAGTCTACGAAGGGAAAAATGACTAAGTGTTGAGACTTCTCGGACTCATGAAAGTTAGGGTCGTAGGGTCATGCTCTGGTTCTCCTACAATGTGGGACGTTTTTCTTATTTTGTCTACGAGTGCACACAATGGGTCCATAATTCCATGTGGCATCTTCAAGCAAAGAGTGTTCCTCCAAATAAGTACAAAAGACCTCGACCAACGTGTCCTTACCCTAACAAGTGAAATATTCCTCTAAAAAGTCTCCATCAACTTGTGATTGTCATTGAACTCCAAGGGTCTTTTGTTGTTCTTGAGGAGAAAAGAAAGGCCCATGGAAATGTAAAATGGACCATGCATTTTGAAGGGGTAACATGATCTATAGAAAATAACTCACCCTTGGCCCGTGAATTGACATTTTGAGACCCTACTAGTTTCATAGCATTCTCATCAACTACATATAACTTTTTTATTTTCCTTTTATAAATTAGTGACATTGCCATAAATACATCAATGTGGAATGCATATGGAACCCTTCTTGTATTAGTGACATTTTTAAAAACTTTAATATAATAGCAACAATCAAATACATCAAAAATTAAACATTGCAGAAATAGTATTTAACCTTATTTCCTTTATTCACTTCCCATATCATAAACCCAAAACACCTAACATCTATGAAGGATTTTAATGAAGTAAACTATATGCTTAACCATAAATGTGGGTATGTATAACAAGTTTTGAAAACTTAACATAATTCACCATTAATTTCACATAAACTCAAAAATTATTCATGGACTTCAAGGTTAATGATTATGGTAGAAAATTGAACTCACTATGTATCCAAATCGAAAAATTACAAACAATAATAGAAAATATTTCTAATAAATTATCAAGGCTTTATGGCATAGAAAAACAAATATAATATTCAAAATAAGCATTAGGTAAGAAATAGAATCCAAAACACGTTCATTAAATATCCAAAAAAAGAAAAACAATGAATCCAAAACATAAACCACATTATAGAAGCCCCATTGTATTTCAAATTTCTTTGAGAGGAAGAAGCAATCTAAAACAGTGTTGGAATGAGTTCCAAAATTGGAGTACAAGGAACCAATGAACAACGATAGAGTGCCTCCACACTTCACACAAGTGTATCATGGCGGTGAATGGAAGCATTCAATAGTCAAATGTCTCATGTCCGATTTGGGGCATTATTGAAGATGAATCAAGGCGACACTATCATTAAATACAATGAGCAATTAGAGTGAAATACATATATACTATTAAAAGGACTAATGTATTGTTATTGTATTCATTATATAAGTATTTATGTAATCTCTTTGGAAAGATACCACGAGTCTTCAGCCCAAACTTTCATTAGGAAGCCTATGGAAACCTTTTTTAGATTCACAAGAGATAGCCAATGAATTGAACGGAATCAACAAAAACCCGAATTTTCCGATAAAGAGAAACATAACCAATATTAGTTGTGCGAAGAGCAAAGAGAGAAACCAAGAATGAGTGCACTAAACATAAATAAATTTAAATTCAAGCATAAGAGAGTGAAACCCTTGATAGGTGATTGTAGGTAAAGCACTTTATTAAGAATGAAAGATAATCACATGATGATAAATTACAAATGAGTTGGGTATGTATATAAAATTGGGCACTTTGCCCAAGAGGAATTATGATCATGTGTATACAAGTGTACAAGGTTAGTCTTAACTAAACTTAAAACTATAATAATGATTACAACATAAGGTAATATGTGGTCAAAAATGAACTTACATCATTTTCAACATCTCTCTTACACTGAACAAGGAGTGACAAAGAAAAATGATGAATACAAATGAGAATGGGTAAATAGATACCCAACTCAATATAATAGATCATGGCCAAGATACAAATAAGAGTGGTTGTCTAGATACGCAATTGAATATGAAGTTGGCTAAGGCTGAAATACAAATAAGAGCGGGTGTGTAGATACCCAATTGAATATGAGTTCAGTGGTTGTTGAAATACAAATGAGAGTGAGTTCATAGTTACTCAACTCAATATAAGGTCAATCATGGTCAAACATGAAGATTACACTACTACTTTCAACATCCCCCTTAATATGAAGAAGTGACCTCGAAGAGAAGGCATTACATCACAAAATTCACATCCCCCTTAATATTGAACAAGGGCCACATAGAGAAGACATTACATAATATCCCCCATGGACACCATATCTCCCACACTAATATGTATTCCACAAACTAGTGAAGATCACCTCTGGCAATGGTATAGACGAAAATATTTATGCATGATAAGATTTGGACAAATGATCAATAAGGTCTTTGTCATCAACAGTTGTCTTCCAATCAATGTGGGAGTGTTTGAGAAAACACTTACAAGATCATAACGTGAAGAGAGAGATCCACTGGAACATGTTTAGAATCATATATAAGCAAATCATTTGAAAGAAGTAGTGAAAACAATATTGGTGGATCATGAGTAGGGATTTCATTAATATCACCAATGACCACTTTCTCTTGTGTTATTGTTGATAATTGAAGAGGAAGGGCCCATATGTGGAGTGTACAACTAGATGTGCACTATAATATGAATCTATCAGACTCAATAAGAGTTAAAAGAAGAAACATTCATAAAGTCTTCAAAAGTTCACCTTGATAAGCCTAAGAAAAAGAGAGGTATAAACTTCTTCCAAAAATAAAATCTGCAGTGTGCCACATGTTGTTGCAAAACAAGGTAACGAAGAGAGCCCTAACCTTGAAGGAGGGTTTAAACCGTAGGAAAAAACCCTAGGAAGCCCTAGAAAAAATGTGTTTTCTTTAAATGGGGATTTAAACCCTAGGAAACCATGGAAAAAAGTGTTAGCCATGAAAGAGGGTTTAAATCTTAGAAAATTTTGACTATTCTTGAAGGAGGGTTTAAACCCTAAGAAAAACTCTAGAAACCATAAACAAAGAGAGGATTCAAAAGTTCAGCAATCGTAAAAATCCTTGAGCAATGTCATTAACCAAAAATATTTTAGGTTAGTTGCTAAATTGAGTAAGTGAGATTCACACCCGCTCTCATACCATGTTGACATTCACAAGCAATCGCGAAATAAGCAAGTGGAACCTACA
This sequence comes from Picea engelmannii, assembly GCA_009831015.1. Taxonomy (NCBI): domain Eukaryota; kingdom Viridiplantae; phylum Streptophyta; class Pinopsida; order Pinales; family Pinaceae; genus Picea; species Picea engelmannii. Next base: position 448,240 of record ML780876.1, on the reverse strand, counting down.
CAAAACCCAAATTATGTGATAAAGAGAAACATAAACCAACACTAGGGAAACGCAACACTTGGGAAATCAACCAAGAGGAGCACGACCATAAAGAGAGAGAATGTGGGTGTGAACCAAGAACAAGTGCACTAGAGAGATAAATAAACCCAAGCATAAAAAAGTGCAACGCTTGATAGGTGCCCTAACACTTTATTAAGAATTGATCCGGAATGGATCATTATATAATTTGTCATCTATCTTGGCCTTTTTTGGGTGGAAAATTTGGAGGAATTGGCTTGCAAGGCCCATTTTAGTGGCAGATCCCAGTTTGGAAATTTGGGTTCCAAAACCTTCCAAAACAATTTTGAGGCATCAAACGACACTTTTTGGGGTCAAAACTTTGCAAGCATAATTGTCAATGCCTCAACCTTGTTCTATACACTAAGAACTTTCCAATGGTGTGAAAATCCCCTCAATCAGAGTTTGTATTTGGTAGTTATGCCACCTGTAAGTTGACCTACCTTGTTGACCACTAAGTACCAAGTAGATGTCGCATCAGCCTCATTACTCACACATGTGGTGGGGCTAGTCACATGTGGACTTTCAAGAAGATTCTAGAAGGTACAAAACCTTAACACTAATTTAGGGTTGAGGCATGCAAAAACCCAAACCCTAGACAACTATCAAGCTATGTTAAGACTAGGATGCTAGGAAAAGAGAGGGTTCCATTCTTATAGCATGTTACTTGTTCCATAGTTGAGCAGATCATCTAGGAGTGGGATCTGAGAGAATAACAAAGAAGGAAGACTCTATAGAAACCATTCAAGTCATAGTGTCAAAGGCAACTCCATAGTGTGTGCCCCTTTCTTTTTATTTGCATTTCATAACTAAAAAAAAAAAGAGCAGAGCATGGACCTCACCTTCTAGTTGGGTTTTCTCCTGTATCGAGTTTCCCAGATCACATGTTGTGTTCGTTTGTGTGAATGTCTTCATTTGCTTGTTCTTTCAATTTCAAATTTCATTTATTTTCATAAATTTGATTTATAAGCTAGTGATAATAAATCTGAGATTTAAGGAAATAAACCTACATTATAAAAGATTTCATAATATTACAAAATTTGTTGACAAACTGTTCTAGTGGAGTATCCACAGTTTACATATCATATTGGTATAAGAGCATTTTTCTTTGGGATTTTCGTGGGAAGTTGTAGGATCCAAGAATTCCCTAAAGAAGGAAGTCACAAAACCCTAGCCGCGACGAATGAGTCCAATCGTAACAACCTTCAAGATGAAGTAGAAGAGAGATTTATGAAGATAGAATAACAAGTCGTTGATATCTCTCATAACATGACCCTCCTCATGGTAGCTCTAGCGAACAAGTTCATACGTTTCAGGGTGATTGGTTGTTCTAACTCAAAAATTAGATCAGATGAGAAACCGAGAGATAGTGAAGACCCAAAAAAGGAGTCAAAAAAAGATCCCAAGAAAGAGCAACCAAGTTCCAATGTCATCACTCATTCACAACCTTTGTTTAAAATGGAATAAAAAGTGAACATCAAACCATATCAAGGTAAGATTGAATCTATTAAGTTGAATCATTGGTTGCAATAGTTAGAAGTGTATTTTAGTGTCCATAATATAGACAAAGAGAAGAAAATTTCATTTGTCTGACGAAACTAGAGGGCCATGCACTAACCTAGTGGGAAAGCCACACAGAGACAATTAAGTTTGAAGGTGATCCAATAGTAACTAAGTGGGAGGTGTTTAAAACCCTCATCGAGTCTCATTCCTGCCATACTGGGTATGTAGAAGACCAGTGGATCCGTTGGCATCACTTCAGGCAAAGGCAAAGGGAAGAGAGTAAAAGAGTACACCATTGAGTTCCAGAAAATGGTGATTGTGTTGGGTATATCTCCCAAGAACCCATATATACTCCTCAAGTATGTGGGGGGTCTACACAACCATGTATAGACACAAGTGTTGCTCTTCAAATCTAAGACCAATGATGAGGCATGTGTGCAAGCATAATACCTAGAGAACATCGGCCATAAGAAAGGACAACCAAGTGGTTCTAAACAAAAAGACCACCAAGATGCTTTCAAGGAGGGGAAGAGGAAGTGGAAAGAAAATGACAGTTGTTTCACATCAATGGAAGGATCCAAACAACCACTGCAACTATTGTAATATAGACGATCACATCAAAGATAAGTTTTAGAAGCTACATCTAGAGTTGAATCCAAAGAACCATAATGAGGATGTCAATACGAAGAACCGGCTAGGCATGGGTTCCGGCAACCTGGTAAAGAGTAGCTAGGATGTGGATGAGAATATTGTCTGCACTTCAGTGCAGAAGGAGGTGAATCTATGTAGCCTTCATCACAGGGAAGAGAAGGAGATGACAAAACTCTTCCATATTAAGATCCAGGTCAAAAGGACCAAGGTGGATGCTCTATTCAATTACGGTTCATAGGCCAACCTCATAGAAGATGATCTAGTAAACAAGCTTGTATTAGAAGTGCATGACCATCCTACCCCATATCCATTAGGATGGGTGAATCTAAGTAGCCTTCATCACAAGGAAGAGAAGGAGATGACAAAACTCTTCCATATTAAGATCCAGGTCAAATGGACCAAGGTGGATGCTTTATTCAATTACGGTTCATAAGCCAACCTCATAGAAGATGATCTAGTCAACAATCTTGTATTAGAAGTGCATGACCATCTTACCCCATATCCATTAAGATGGGTGAATAAGGATGCAGAACTCAAGGTCACTAAACAATGTAAAATCAACTTTGTTATAAGTGCATATTTTATTGATGAAGTGGAGTTACATGTAGTACCCCTTGATGTGTGTGGTGTAGTGTTTGGAATCCCCTACATGTATATGAGGGATGTGATCTTCATGAAGAGACTAAACCAATACCACTTAATCAAGGATGGAAAAACTTTCATCATCAATGCACACAAAGGTAAATCGAAGATCTCTCTAGTAAGTGTAATAGTTTATTTAGATGACATATTGGTTTATATATTTACCTGAGAAGAGCACATCCCACATCTCATTCAAGTGTTAGAGACTCTAAAAAAGCCTCGGTTATCGGCTAACCTTAAGAAATGTGAGTTTGCTCAGCAGACATTGGTATATTTGCGGTACGTGAATGGGAGGGGAACTCAAGACAGATCTTGTGAAGATGGAGGCCATCCTCAAGTCGTTAGTTCCTACTAATTTCACTGAAGTTAGGAGCTTTGTTGAGACATCACAGTACCTACAGAAGTTCATAGCATCATTTTCAATGGTAGCTACACCACTCCATGCCATAATAGCCAACGGTAAAAATTTCGAATGGAGAATGAATCAGCAGAAAGCTTTCGACGAGCCGAAACGAAAGATCAGTCAAGCCCCAGTTCTTGCATTGCCTAACTTGCAAAAGCCTTTTGAAGTGGAGACGAATGCAAGTGGATATGCTATGTGAGCAGTCTAGATGTAGGGAGGCATGTTCATATGCTATCATTCTGAAATGTTTCATGGGGAAGTCTTGAACTACTTTACGTATGATAAGAAACTTTATGCCTTGGTTCAAGTTGTTAAGAAATGGAAGCACTATCTAATGGGAAAGGAAACAATTATCCACACCGATCACCATCCACTGCACTACTTGCAGGTCCAAAGTAAACTTCAGCGAACCAAACAGTACAAGTGGATGGGGTTTTGTAGATGTTTCATCTAGTAATCAAATATAAAAAGGGTGGCTATAATAAGTTGGTAGACATGCTTTCAAGGCCACCCACATCCAAGATTACAGCTTTGGGAACTCTTTTACACATGGAACCTTTTACTCATGATGCATACAAAGAATCATACACAAAACATAAGGATTTTGAGGACGTGTTTCGGCAGTTAGAGGGCCAAATTCATGTAGAAGAAGGTGACAGTAAAGCTAACTATCATCTCCAAAATGGGTTGATCTACAAGTTAGACAAACTTTGTGTCCCTAAAGTTGAAAGATTGCAGCGTATCATAGAGGCTCACACCTCCAAGGTTGTAGGAAATTTTTTTGTTGGGAAAACAATTGCCAACTTACAAAGGTACGTGTATTGGCTCAAAATGCAAGAAGATGTAGCTCAGTATATTAGAGGATGCATACTTTGTTATACCAAGAAGCCTAGTAATAGAAAGAAAATTTTATACCATTATTTACATGTACTCACTTGACCTTGGGAAAGCATTTCCTTAGATTTTGTGGGTGGTTTTCCAACAACCAAGAAGGGACACGACTATTTGTTTGTGGTAGTTGACAGGTTCAAAAAGATGTGCATTCTTATGTCTTGTAAAAGGACCATCAAAGGACAAGAAGCAGAAAACATGTTTTTCGAATAGGTCTAGGTGCACTTTGGGATACCAAAGAGCAACATCTTAGACAGGGATACCAGATTTTTCAGCGCCTTTTGAAGGACACTTTGGGAAAAATGAACACCAAATTGAAAATATCTATAGCTTTCCATCTACAGATAGAGGGGTAGACAAAACTAGTCAACGAGATATTGGTTCAGCTTTCGAGGGATTACAATCAGAAGCATCCAAAAACCAGAGACGAAAATATGATCTATATTCAGCACTCTTATAAAAGACCAATCCATACTTCTACCAATAAGTCCCCTTTCGAAACTTGCTTTGGCTAGTTTCCACCTTTTCCCTTGGATGTTGTATATGGACAACAAGAGGAGTGAGGGAAGAAATCACAGAAGGAGCATTGAAAGCAAAGAAATTTGTTTAAAAGATTAAGAAAATCCACTTGCAAGTACAAGAGACATTGAAAAAGTCATAAGAAAGGTACAAGGCATGACATGAACAACACAAAACTAAGAAAACGTTCAAGGTGGAAGACAAAGTTTGGTTGCAGCTAAACAAAAAAAGGCTACAAGGTATTGGTAGGAAGATCAAGGCTCTGTCAATTGGGTTTAGCTTAGGTGGTTGGGGGAATGTTTGTTATCGTCCCCACCCAGGTTCAATTCCCATAAGTGACATGTTGAGGTCTTAACGAGTATATTATTGTAATGGCTTCGAGCCCTATTATTGATCGGTCGTGTTCCCTAAAGATTCTAGCGTTTACCCTGGGTACCATCAAAAAATGAGGGGAAGTACTCGGAGGTTTTACCCGAGATTTGTAACTTGAAAAAAAAACAAGATCAGGGCTCTACGGTATGATCCTTTTGAGGTATTGGATAAGGTGGGTGATAATGCCTACAGACTCAATCTACACCCATATATGCACATTTACTTATTAGTGAATGTGGAAAATATGAAACTCTATGAGCCCTCCATGTTGGATGAGGAAACCGAGAAGTAGGGCCTACATACCATAGAGGACTTAGCACTATAAGCTCATGTGGAGTTGCCAGAAGACACAATTTTGCAAAAGAAGTCTAGAACTACAGGTCAGGGGCAACATGACCTCACATATTTGGTTGAAGGACAACTTCCAGGCAAAGCAAAATCATACTTCAGGGAGAAGGTAAATAAAAAATGTCTCGTCTCGTTCAATAAAATATTTTGGGGACCAAAATCCTCCCTTAATAGAGAGGTATGATCCGGAATCGATCATTCTATAATTCATCCTCCATCTTCGTACTTTATAGGTGGAGAAATATGGAGAATTGGCTTCTAGGGCCCGTTTTAGTGGCAGGTCTCAGTTTGGAGATTTAGGGTCAAAAACCTTCCAAAACCATTTTGAGGCATCAAATGACAATTTTTTGAGTCAAAACTTAGTGAGCATAACATATAGCCCCTCAAGGATGTTCTACACACCAAGATCTTTCTAGCGGTGTGAAAAACAACTCAATCGGAGTTTGTATGTAGAAGTTATGCCCCCACCAAGTTAACCTACCTTGTTGACCACCATGGTACCGAGTGGATGCCACATCAACCCGATTACTCACACATGTGGCACTATTCACGTCTGGACTTTCAAGAAGATTTTAGAAGGTCCAAAACCGTAACACTAATTGAAGGTTGAGGCATATAAAGACCCTGACCCTAGACGGCTATTTGGCTATGTTAAACATTGGGCCACTATGAAGAGGGGGTTCTATTATTTTCGCATGGTACTTGTTCCTTGGTTGAGAAGAACATCCAGGAGTGAGATTTGAGAGCACAACAAAGGAAGAAGACTTTGTAGCAACCATTCCGACCACAATCTCAAAGGCAACTCCATAGTGAGTGCCCATTTCTGTGTATTTGTATTTTATAACTGAAGAAAATAGAGCAAAGCAGAGGCCTCGCCTTCTAATTGGCTAGTGATAATAAATCTAAGATCTAAGAAAATAAACTTGTATAATAAAATATTTTAGAATATTACAAGATCTGTTGTGATGAACTATTCCAATGAAATATCCATGGCAATTTATAGATCAAGAATAATAAATAATCATGTGATGGTAAATTACAAACGAGAGTTGAATATGTATATATAACCCGAGGTAGGGCACTTTCCCCAAGAGGGGTTATGATCCTGCATGTACAAGCTTACCCTTAGACAAACCTAGAAATATAATAAGGACTATAATATAAGGTCGACCATGGCCAAAAGTGAAGCCTATTGTTAAAATTAAATTAAAAAGTACCAAGGACAAGTGTTTCTCATCACCTAGGCACCTAGGAGTGAGAAAGTGTCCAATGTGGTCCCTAGTGCATTTAATTCATGAGATATGAAATTAAAGTGACTTTATGAAAGTTAATGAAGTGGGTGACTAAAAGGTCAGTTAATCACCACTGTCAATCTAGTCTAATCTCCATCGTTGGATTAGATGTCTCTTCAATTTCCCTCATGAGGTCAACTTAGGGATTGAGGCACCCCCATTTTGGCACTTCTTCATGAGTTTTGGAAAATGCAAGAGAGAGAGAGAGAGAGAGAGAGAGAGAGAGAGATTTGAACTGAGAAAGAGGAGAGCATTTGCAGTTAAGGGAACGCATTCCAAGGTATGTTTTTGGCACACAAACCGAGGAGAGAAAATGCAGTTGTGTATTGAGGTAGTATAGTACAGATTTTGGGTATTCTGTACAACTAAATATTGGCACAAAAATCGAGGGTATCTGTTGCATGAATTTTTGGGGAGTTTTGGCACGAAATTGAAGGCAGTGAGTAGGGATACATGTTTGAGCAACAGTAACAACATTCTGCCACAATTGTTGCCTTTTTTGAGGGCATTGTGGCAAGGGAAAATATTCCCAAGTAGGATCGTCTTTGGGATGACTTCATTCAGGAGGAAACTCAAAGAGGCTATGTGCATGGGAGTTCATTTATAGGTAATGAAGAGGAGAATGTGGCACTTGTAGCTAAAGGAAAGAACAAGTCCAAGAAGGGTTCCAAGGGAGGGAACAAACAGAAAGGTGAAGGGAAGAAGGACATGAGCAAAGTCAAGTGATTTGCATGTCACAAGTTTGGACACTATGTTGGACAATGTCATAATAAGAAGAAGAAGCAAGTTGCAGCTTCAGTAGATGTGGAGGATTTTACGCACAAGTTGGAGAAGGAGTATTCATTGTTGGTGTGTCTTTCCTCTAGAGCATCATCTACCAGTATTTGGTACATTGATAGTGGCGCCTCCCACCATATGATAGATGTTTGTGAGTATTTCACTGATCTTACAGAGATTAGGGATCTTGAGGTAGTGCCTGGAGATGACTCAATGGTCAAGGAAGTTGGTAGTGGGATAGTATCATTTCAGAGGGAGTCTTTACCTCCCATGTTGTTTAGAGATGTCCTATATGTTCTGGGATTGAAGAAGAACTTGGTGTCAGTTTCCACTATTGAGGATAAGGGATATGAAGTATTGTTTCATGATGAGCATGTGTTCTTGTATCCTAAGGGATCCAATGTCACTTCGGCCAAAGTGATTGGGATCCAGCATGATAAGTTGTACAAGCTTATGTTTCATCCTGCTAGAGCATTGATGCATAGTCAGCAACAGTGACATTTGTGAGTTATGGCATAGGAGGATGGCCCATTTGCACCATGGGGATCTGAGGATATTGAGAGAGATTCTGACTGAAGTGCCAGATTTCAGTACAGAGCACCAGGAGGTGTGCAAGGGGTGTGCTCTTGGGAAGTACGCCAAGACTATTTTTCCAAGCAGTGACAACAGAGTAGTGGGTATTTTTTATATGATTCATACTAATGTAATTGTTCCTATGTCTTCTGCCTCTTTGAGTGGATTTTTGTATTATGTCACTTTCATTGATGACTTCTTTCGGAAATCTTGGATTTTCTTCACGAAGACCAAAGGACAAGTCTTCCAGCGGTTCCAAGAGTTCAAATCTCTTGTGGAGAATCAAACTGGGAAGAAAATCAAAGTGTTGAGATCTAATAATGGGGGTGAGTATACCTCTAATGAGTTCAATGACTTTTTTGTTAGGGAGGACATTAAGAGAGAAGTGGCAATTCCTTACAACCCACAACAAAATGGGGTTGTTGAGAGGAAGAACATAGCCATTGTTGGGGCTGCAAGAGCCATGTTACATGATTAGGGGCTACCACTTTTTCTTTGGGATAAGGCTTGCAACACTGCAGTTTATCTGCAGAACAAGAGTCCACATAGATCAGGGGATAAGACTCTTGAGGAGGCTTTCTCTAGGAAGAAGCCTGAGGTTGGGCACTTTAGAATTTTTGGGTGCCTTACTTATTCACATGTCCCTTCTGAGAAGAGGAAAAATCTAGAACCCACGGTAGAGAAGGGTATCTTTGTTGGGTATAGCGAGACCTCAAAGGATTTATGCATATACATCCCCTCTTTGAGGAAGACAGTTGTGCGACAGGATGTGAGATTTGAGGAGGATAGAGTCTTTTGAAGGTCACGAGATATGGAGCAAGGGGAGCAGTCAGCCCCTCAAACTCAGGTGAGTCCTTCATAGAGAATAGTGACAGAGTTCTGGACCACCTGCTTCAGGGACGATTGTTCCACGGGTGACAGGATCACAGATTATTGGTCCTCGGGTTACTAGTTCACAGGCTATTATTTCTCAATCTACTGGTTCTCAGACGACCTCGGGATTATCTTCAGGTACACAATCTTCAGATGGTGGGATTGAGGAGAGTGTTTCCCCTCCACATGATGTTACTTCAAAGAAGAGGAAGTCGAAGTGGCTTCAAGACACTTTGAAGGAAGCACAGGGTTTTGTGGGGAATCCCAGGCTAGTTGTGAGGGAGAGTAAACCTCCTTAGAGGTTTTGCAACTATCTTACGATGGTGAGCAGCATCAAAGATTCTAAGCCTTCCACTTTTGAGATATGGAAGGACGGCATGGTGGAAGAGTACAGTTCCATCATGAAGAATGATGTTTGGGAAGTGGTTCCAAGACCTGAGGGGAAGTCAGTGGTGACTTCCAAGTGGCTCTACGAAATCAAGTATGTTGTTGATGGCAACATTTAGAAGTTCAAAGCTTGATTTATAGCTCGGGGGTTCTGACAAGTAGAGGGAGTGGACTATGATGAGACATTTGCTTCGATTGTTAGATATACCTTGATCAGGGCAGTGATCTCCATTGCAGCAGAGATGGGTTGGAAGATCCATCATATGGATTTGAAGACCACATTTATGAATGGTCTCAAAGAGGAGGTGTACATTGAGCAGCCTTGGGGCTTTGAGGTGCATAGGAGACATTCTCATGTGTGCAGACTAAAGAAGGAATTGTATGGGTTGAAGCAAGCTCCTAGAGCCTAGTACTCGAGGATAGATACATACTTGCAGCAGATGGGTTTCGAGAAGAGTGAGGCAGATCCCAACCTTTATTACATTGTGGTTGGGGAGGATCCTCTTATTATTGTGCTATATGTGGATGATCTCTTCATTACAGGGGATGAGAGGCTCATAGTTGGTTGCAAGGAGAGCATTGCTTCAGAGTTCGAGATGAAAGACAATGGACTGATGCACTGCTTCCTAGGATTAGAGGTTTGGCAGGAGCCTGGACACATCTTTGTGGGACAGGAAAGATATGTTGTTGACATTCTCAGGAGATTCTGGATGGAGGATTGTAGGGTCATGTCCACACCCATGATAACCAACTGGAAGAAGATTCATTCTTCTGAGTCAGAATTGATTGATCCCACTTTGTATCGTCAGTTGATTGGTTTGTTGATGTATCTATAATATACCAGATATAAAAAGTATGCAGAATAGAAATAAAATGCTAGAAATGGCAGAATAACAGCAATATAACCAGAACAATCACCACAATAGCACTGAAATTATATAAGAATAACAACAGAAATAGCACTTTGATTCTGAAAGAAATGTTCACGGGCCTCTTCGAGGGGGCAACCTCCAGTTGAGCAGAGCTCTATTACAATAATATCCAAGCTAGGGTTCCCATACCCTCGACTCTTATTTATACTAAATATGTCTATCAAAAGAAGCATCTAGAGGAAGATCCTTCTAAAAGAGGAAGCGTCTATTAGGTCTTCTTACATTCGACTTATCTATTTTATTGCAAGGCCTTATTAATATTGACCTTTGTTACATCTGAATATATTGTTCTACCTATGTGCAGGTTAGGACCCTAACATTCCTCCCCCTTAAAAACAACCTTGTCCTCAAGGCTTGAGATGTGGAAATTGTTGCAAAATGGTAGTTGGTTCCCAAGTGGCATCTGTTGGAATTGTATCTTTCCACTGGACTAACACTTCCTTGATGGTTCTCTGACGCAGGCGATGCTCATGCTGGTCCAAAACTGCTTGTGATTGTAGCCAAATGGATCCTTCTTCGGCTAACTTGGGAAGGTTGGTTTGAATTTGGCACTTAGTTCCAATCACCTTCTTTAAGCATGAAACATGAAAAACGAGATGTAGCTTTGAATGATTGGGCAAAGCTAACTGATAGGCCACCTATCCCACATGCTTGAGAACGGTATAAGGACCATAAAATTTGGGCACTAGCTTCTAACAATGCTCGGCCTTGAGGGAAGTTTGTTTGTAAGGTTGCAGTCGAAGAAACACCTGATCCCCTTCTGCAAATTGACGTTCAGAGCGACCTTGATCTTCTTGTTACTTCATGCGATTTTGTGCCATGACCAAATTCTCTTTGAGGGTACGGAGAATAGCCTCTCGAACTGTCAGTGTTTTTTCAACCGCCTGAACCTTCGAGACACCAGGTAAGTATCAGAGAACTGAAGGTGGCTTATGTCCATATACCGCTTCAAAAGGAGTCATGTGTGTAGATGTATGGTATGAAGTGTTGTACCACCATTCAACTAGGGGTAACCGTTGAGCCCACTGATTTTTCTTTTCCGAGGCAAAACACCTCAAATATGTTTCCAAACACTTGTTGACAACTTTCGTTTGACCATCAGTCTGGGGATGATAAGTTGTGCTGAGATGCAATTGGGTGCCTTGTAGCTTGAACAGTTCTTGCCAAAAATTGCTTGTGAAAGTTGGATCGCGATCAGAAACAATAGAGTGCGACATGCCATGAAGCTTGAAGACCTGATCCATGAAAATTTGAGCCACCGTGGATGTTGTAAACAGGTGTTGAAGAGCGCAGAAATGAGCATACTTGGAAAGGCGATCAACAACCACCATGATGACTGATTTATTTCCCGATTTGGGTAAGCCTGTAATAAAATCCATAGAAATATCCCTCCAAATAGCAGGTGGAATCGGAAGCGGTTGTAGTGTGCCCGGAGATTTGACTGTTTCTCCCTTGTTGTGTTGACACACATCACATTCAGCTACAAAATTACGAATGTCTTGTTTCATACCATCCCAGAAAAAAAGAACGTTTGATCCTGTCATAGGTTTTGGTGAACCCAAAGTGCCTTGTTGTGGGTGTAGCATGAAGCTCAAAAATTACCGTGGATTTAAGCTTTGATTGTTTACTTAAATACAAACGGCCTTTGTATCGAAGCTCATCATGGAGCCAAGAGTACCCTGGGGAGGCTGGAGCATTAGACTGCAATTGTTGGATCAGATGCGAACTTTTGGGATCTTGTAGCCATTCCTGGCGAACGGCTTGGAGCCAATCTGGTACAATAAAGGAAAGGGAAAAAAGGGATCCTTCATCTTCATATTTTCAGGAAAGTGCATCCGCAACCACATTGTCTTTGTCTTTCTTGTAAATGATCTCATAATCATATCCAAAGAGCTTAGTCACCCATTTTTGTTGCTCCGGAGAGGAAATGCGTTGTTCCAGAAAATACTTGAGGCTTTGATGGTCTGTCTTAATTTGGAAGCGTTGCCCCAATAAATAAGGGCGTCACAGATCAACGGCATGCATAATAGTCAACATTTCCTTTTCATAGATTGATTTGCCCAGATTTCTTTCAGATAGTTGCTTGTTGGTAAAGGCCAAAGGCCAACCCTCTTGCATAAGGACAACACTAATTCCTTTCCCTGAGGCATCACATTCCAAGACAAAGGTCTTTGTGAAATCGGGAAGGGCCAGGACTGGAGTGGTGCACATGGCCATCTTCAAGGTTTGAAAATCTTGAGCAGCGGCTGGAGTCCAAGTGAAAGAGTTCTTTTTTAGGAGAGCAGTGAGAGGTAATGCAATATTTCTATAATTCTTAACAAACTTGCGATAATACCCTGTTAAGCCCAGAAATTCACGCAAGCTTTTGAGAGTCTTTGGGTGAGGCCAGTCTTGCAAGGCTTCAATCTTTTTAGGATCCACCCTGACGTCGTCCTTGCCAACTAGATGACCCAAATACTCTACTTCTGAGGCGCCAAAAGCACATTTAGATTGTTTCAAGAAAAGTTGGTGATGAGAGAGTAGATGGAGAACTCGATCCACATGAGCAAGACGGTATGTCCAGGTTTTGCTATAGATGAGGATATCATCAAAGAAAACTAAGACAAAATGACAGAAAAAAGGACGGAAGACATGATTCATGAGGCTTTGGAAGGTGGAGGGGGCATTACACAAGCCAAAGGTCATGACCAAAAACTCATAGTGGTCCTCATGAGTTCTAAAGGCGGTCTTGGGAATGTCTGCATATTTCATACGTATCTGGTGGTAGCCCGAACAAAGATAAAGTTTAGTAAATAATTTGGCACCACTCAATTCATCCAACAGTCATCAATGACAGGAATGGGAAATTTTTCTTTAATGGTATGTTTGTTGAGGGCACGGAAGTCAAGACACATGCGCCAAGAACCTTCTTTCTTCAGGACCATGACCACAGGAAAAGAGTAGGGGCTCGTACTAGGGCGGATAACGCCTGCATTAAGGAGTTCCTGGACCATTTTCTCAATTTCATTTTTTTGAGAAAAGGGGTGACGATATGGACTGATATTGGGAGGAAGGCTTCCGAGTACAAGGGGAATGGAATGATCATGAACACCATGGGAAGGAGGGAGTCACTAGGGAGTGAAAAAGACCAGTTGATGTTTAGAAAGGATGGCTTGGAGGTCTTGCGGCACCGAGGGTCTCTATGTTGCTTGTATGGCATGGAGTTAGGCAATAACACCAGAATGACCTTTTTTGAGCAG
>ML780876.1:413788-434722 GCA_009831015.1 Picea engelmannii | reverse complement strand
TTAGCCAGTCTGCACCCAACACAATGTCACAACTACCCATGTCGATAACAAACATATGAGATTTCAGATGCTAGTCACCAATTTGGAGACGCACATTTTCACAACGCCCTCCACATTTCATGGAGCCACCATTGGCAATCATGATTTGGAAATTATTGACGACGTGGATGTAGCAATGAGTTTTTTGGGCAATGAGGCGATGAATAAAATTATGGGTGCTTCCACTATCAACCAGAATGATGACCTTCCGATGCTTTATGTAGTCGATTAGCTCGAGGGTTTGGAGAGCGGAGAAGCCAGTGAGAGCATTGAGGGAAATGATCGGTTCTACTTCGAGAGGGTCTGGGGGAGGGGTTATGTCAGTGTCTCAAGTGACTCAGACACAAGGGGAGTTTCAACATCCTCTTCTGAAATATCCTCGAAGATGGCCATAAAAAAGCTTTTGTTCCTTCCACTTGTGGCCTGGGAAATATTTGTCATCACAATTATAACAAAGGCCTTTGAGTTGGCGTTCAACCATTTCAACTCTGGTCAATTTTTGGATCTTTAGTGGAGCGGAGGGAGTAGTGGGATTTCCTGGTTTAGGGCGAGGGATAAAAGAGGGTTTTCTATTTTGAGAAAATACAACCTGTTGTGCTTCTTTAGCTCTTTTAGTAGCCTCCACCCAACTCTGAGGCCGAGCCATGAGGACATGGGCCCGAATCTCATCCTTGAGGCCACTGATAAAACACTCTCGAAAAAATGCATCAGACATGCCCTCTGTCCAAAAAGCCARGCGCTCAAAGGCAGCTATAAAGTCTTACATTGTTCCTGATTGTTTCAACTTTGTCAAACGGCCCAAATGGTTGGTGTCAGTGTCAAAGCGTTCATAAAGCTCTGCCACAAAGTGTGTCCAAGCAATATACCCTTGACGGGAAGTTTTTCTCCATTGCCACCATTGCCAACGTTCTTGATCTAGATGGAGAACACCATACCGGAATTTGGCCAAGTCATCTGTAATGTCATTTAAAAATAAATAATGTTCAATTTGGGTTACCCAACCAATGGGGTCCAAGCCATCAAATTTGGTCACATCCACCCGCAGAAGGTGTAGGTCACGTTGAAAGTGATGGTGTTGAAAGTTATGGGAATGAGAGGAATGTTCACCTTCAGTATGTGGAGGTGAGTCAAAGGAAGGGTTATATGTAGGGATATGCAGCTTGGTGCAGAGTATCGAAAAGACAGATTCAAGCTAGCTGGTCAGGTCTTGTTTGATTTCCTCCATTGAGGACTGCATGGTGGTATTGATGGTGGCAACATTGGCACTGAGTTGTTTCACTTCTTGTTGGGTCTCAGTGAGACTAGATTGCAAGGTATTGAAGTGAACTTCCAAGTCTTGGCTACGGGTATGGGCCATGAGGACGAGGGAACCGAAAAGGGGCGGGTGGGGTCAAAAATTTTGCCGAAAAATAATATGTATGAATGTGATAAGGGCGAAAAAATGAATCCAATGGAATAGGTCTCAAATAATGGTGAAAAAATTTCCAGACTTTTTTACACCTGCGAAATTATACTCTGGTCTGAAGAACACTGCAGTGATGAAATGCCCAAATGCTTAACCAGGAAGAAATGTGTAGTGATTTGGCAACCCGAACATAGTTACGCAACAATAGATCTTGTCTATTTTAATTTGTTTATGTTTCTGTCCCCAAGAGTTAGGTATTCAAGGGTTCTACAGACAAGGGTTTGCCCTGTGCTATAGCTCTCTGATATACGTGCGGGGTCCAACAGTAGTACTCGGCCCAATATCTCAGGGCACTAACTAAGGAGGCTAGACCATACCCTTAGTTGTACTACTCGACTACCCAGGTACTAAAAAGTATCTTCTCGAGTGTTTTTCTAAGTGGCACTATAGCAGTCAGGTGGCCGAACGGTTTATCTAAAGAGAGCTTCAGGTAATCTAGGTCGATCTGTACATAGGTGTTGTCTGATGCGCTACCACTCGAAGGGGTACCAATACAAGGGTGGCCAACAGATGTGCTCTTAAGCACCACTTGTATTTCCTGTGTGTATGAATCCCTCAACCGCGGGTTTATGCGTGTAACGACAGATCTCTGTGGCTTAAAAACGTCGGAATATGTCTCTACCCTGAAAACAAATTTATCCACAATTTATGTCGAGGAAAGTGCTATGATACCACTTGTAATATACCAGATATAAAAAGTATGCAGAACAAAAATAAAATGCTAGAAATGGTAGAATAATAGCAATATAACCATAACATTCACCACAATAGCACTAAAATGATATAAGAATAACAACAGAAATAGCACTTTGATTCTGAAAGCAATGTTCACGGGCCTCTTCGAGGGGGCAACCTCCAGTTGAGCAAAGCTCTATTACAATAATATCTAAGCTAGGGTTCTCATACCCTCGACTCCTATTTATACTAAATATGTCTATCAAAAGAAGCATCTAGAGGAAGATCCTTCTAGAAGAGGAAGCTTCTATTAGGTCTTCTTACATTCGACTTATTCTATTTTATTGCAAGGCCTTATTAATATTGACCTTTAGTACATCTGAATATATTGTTCTACCTATGTGCGGGTTAGGACCCTGACAGTATCTGGTCAACACCAGACTAGGTCTTTGTTTTGATGTCAACTCCCTTAATCAGTTTATGGTGGAGCCTCGGAGAGTGCATTGGGTGGCAGCAAAACATGTGCTTAGGTACCTTATGGGTATAGTGGATTATGGCCTGAACTATGAGAGAAGGGATGGAGTCATATTGATTAGCTACACAGATTCAAATTGGGCAGGATGTGTCAGTGACAAGAAGAATACCACAGGTTGTTGCTTTGGATTGGGCTCAGTGGTGGTGTCTTGGTTCAGTCGAAAGCAAAAGTCAGTGGCTTTGAGTTCTGCAGAGGCTGAGTATATGGCAACCAGTTAGGCCGGTTGTGAGGCCATATGGCTTCGCAAATTGTTGGTTGGGATATTTGGTGTGCAGATGAGACCCACTGTGATTTACTATGACAAATAGAGTTGCATCAAACTCTCTGAGAATCCAGTTTTCCATGATAGATCTAAACACATCGAGATTAGATATCACTTCATCCAAGATTATGCTCATAGAGGAGCAGTTGAACTACAGTGTATATCCACTGATGAGAAGGTAGCGAACATCCTCACTAAAGCTTTGGGGAGAGGCAAGTTTGTACCTTTCAGAGATAAGCATGGGGTGGTGAGGAACACTTTCCTCAGTAAGAGGGAGTGTTAAAATTAAATTAAAAAGTACCAAGGACAATTGTTTCTCATCACCTAGGCGCCTAGGGGTGAGAAAGTGTCCAATGTGATCCCTAGTACATTTAATTTATGAGATATGAAATTAAAGTGACTTTATGAAAGTTAATGAAGTGGATGACTAAAAGGTTATTTAATCACCACCATCAATCTAGTCTAATCTCCATCGTTGGATTAGATGACTCTTCAACTTCCCTCGTGAGGTCGACTTAGGGATTGAGGTGCCCCCATTTTGGAACTTCTTCATGAGTTTTAGAAAGTGCAAGAGAGAGAGATAGTCGAGTTGAGAAAGAGGAGAGCATTTACAGCTAAGGGCATGCATTCCAAGGCAAGTTCTGGTACACAAATCAAGGAGAGAAATCACAACTATGTATTAAGGTCGTACAGTACATATTTTGGGTAGTACGTACAGCTAAATATTGGCACAGAGATCGAGGGTATTTGTTGCATGAATTTCTGGGAAGTTTTGGCATGAAATTCAAGGGAGCCAACATGCATACATTTCTTAGCAACAGTAACAGCACTCTGGCACTATTTTCAAGGCAATAAATTACAGCAATAATTATTGTAGCTACCATACACGGTACGTATTTTTGGGCATGAAAATCGAGGAGCAGCGTGGCACAGTTTTCAAGGTTGTTTTTGTGGGCACAAAAAACTAGATAAGTCTGAGTTTGTTGTTGATATATTTTGTTCTAAAAGAAATCTTTCTCGAAGCTCTAAATAATAATAAAATCCCCTCTCTCATTGGTTTTCCCCTTGTGGGTTTTTCTAGGGTCTAATTTTGACCAAAACTCTGTGTGTACAATTTCTAGGTGTGTTTTATTTCTAGTTTATTGTTGTCGCAGACTTCATGTGTTTCAATTTATGAGCTATTTTTTATTGCTAACTAATTTGTTGTTGAAAAGTGCAATGTGGGTTGGGTATTAAACTATGTTGTCTCATTGAGAATTGAAACTGGGTTGGGGTCTAAAATTTATACACCTATTTAACGTAAATAATTTTTTCTTAAAACTTAAATATCAAATGAGAACAAAGATAAATCTCTAGTTTTCATTGTAGAGACATATTTTAAACATTTTCTTAAAGAGACTATTTGAGACCCAAAATTCCTATGATGTTGAGCTCAAATCCAATCCTCAAAGTCTACAGTATATTTTATCCATAATGATTTGAATGTTAGGTAGTAGCATTGGATGGAGTTCTTGAGGAAGTACAACTTTGAGATCTATATAAAAAGAAAAGTGTAAATGTGTTGAACCTGCACAGAATAGATCTAGCTAGGAATTGACATACACAGTTGCAGAGAAAATATGAGAAAAGAGAAGCAGGCAAGAAAGAATGGAAGAATTATCATTAACCAAATGAATGAATGATAATTTACACATGATATATTAAGTATAACTCAACCAATGCACACTATAGGAGAAGCCAATGCACCATAGTGGTGGTCTAGAGTGATCTGGACACACACCAACAGTTACGGGAGTAAACTGCCACCTAGTCTAGTCTCTTGGGTAGTTACGGGAGGTAACTGCCACGTAGTTGAGTTAACTAGTCTATCAGTCTTCAGTTATCTGACTGAAACAGAATGAAGTGAGGAGGAGATTAGTGAATCATGAGTAATGCGCTAGTCTGGTGATGATCCCAAGGACAATGCGCATTAGTTGGTGATGATCCAAATGTTGCATGGTGATAATCCCAATGTGGCATCTAGACTCCACTCAACTCCACTCAACTGATCAAACTGAAGTGTGAAGTGAAGAGAATATTCTCCTAGAGGAATATTCTCCCTAAAATATAGGAGACTGAATAATGACTAATAAACATAGGGAAAACCTTACAAAAAAGAAATCAATGAGGAAAGAGGGAAAACCTCATGGGAAAAATCCCCCCTCAAAGTACAATGTATGTAAAAAGAAGAACTGACAGTTGTTAGGAAATTGGGTCCTTCACTCCAAGATGACTGCGCAGAGAATGAAACTTCTACTCAGTGAAGGTCTTGGCGAAGATGTCTGCAGTATGTTCTGTTAAAGGACAAAACTGCAAGTCGATGATCCCCTTGTGTACCAAGTCCCGGATGTAGTGTATGTGGATCTCGATGTGCTTCATCCGCTGCCTCTGAACAGGATCTCTGCAGAAGTTCAGAGTGCTCTAGTTGTCACACCAAATGACGATCGACCGATGAAACTAAATTCCCAACTCAGTGAGAAAATGTTATCGCCACATAGCCTGAATGGTTATGTTAACTACCCCTCTGTAGTCTGCATCAGCTGAAGATGGAGCAATAGCAGCCTGCTTCTTGCTCAACCAACAGATAGGCTCGGAACCAAGACTGAGTGAGTAACCAGATGTGGACTTGCAATCAATGTTATCTCCATCCCAGTCAGAGTCAGTGAACCCGATGAGGTCCAATGTAAAGTTTGTTGAATAGTGAATCCCAAAGGTGATGATGCCCTGTACGTATCAAAGGATACGCTTTGTAGCCTTCCAATGTAGCTCATGCGGCTCCTGCATGAACCTGGAGATTACTCCAACTGCGTAGGAGGGGTCTGGTCTAGAGTGTGTGAGATACAACAAACTCCCCACTAGTTGTCTGTACAGTGTGTTGTCAGCCAATGGAGTGTCCCCGCCATCCTCAAGTCTGACTCCTGATAGGAAAGGAGTCGAGGAAGACTTGCAGTCTGTCATGTGAAATCTCTCAAGGAGATCTCATGAATACTTGGTCTGAGACAGTTTGATGCCTAATGCATCCTTACCGATCTCGAGTCCAAGGAAGAAATGTAACAGACCCATGTTCGTCATTAAGAACTTGTCATGTAGAATCCTCTTGACTGCAGCAATCATTGAAGTCAAGCAACCGGTGATCAATGAATCATCAACATACAGAACTAGGAGTAGAAGTGAATCAGTCATTTTGAGCATGTAAACATTCGGGTCTGACTTACAATGTACAAAGTTCTATGACAATAGGTAGGAGTCCATCTTGGCATACCATGCCCTCGGAGCCTGCTTGAGGCCATAAAGAGACTTCTTCAGTCGACAGACCAAAGATGAATCCTGCATAAATCCCTAGGGCTGCTCCATATAGATCTCCTCAAAGAGATCACTATGAAGAAATGCATTCTTCACGCCCATCTGATGGACTTCCCATCCCTTGGCTCCCACAATGGCAAGTGCCAAACATATGGAATCCATCTTCGCTACTGGAGCGAAGGTCTCATCATAGTCAATGTCATGCACCTGCTGAAATCCTTTGGCAACCATCATGCCTTTGTATCTGTCAATCTATCCATCTATGGCGCTCTTGGTCCTGTAGACCCATATGCACCTGACAAGTTTCCTTCCTGGAGGTAGGGGAACCAGATCCCAAGTCTGGTTCTCGACGAGGGAGTTGTACTCCTCTTGCATGGTGGATTCCCAAAAGGGATTTCCAACAACCTCGCCATAAGACTGTGGATCTGAAGACTGAACCAAGAAAAGATGTCTGGGTGGCATCGGTTCAGTGGAAGTGAGTGCAAGAGAAGGCTCCTCGAAATCAAATCGATTCCTCCTAGTATCAGTTGGATCCCCAACAAGATCCCCTACATCCTAAAGAGTAGTTTGGGCCAACTTGGGCCTCGGCTCTAGCTCTACATATGCAGAAGCACTAACTTTGCATCTGATTGTACTAACTCTATATCTGGATCCTTTGAATCCTATGAATCAGAACTCTCATCTGAAGAAGATTCGACTTGTGCATGCTCATCATCTCTGACAGGTGGAAGAACAAAAGTGTTTCCATGTGGCTGCAGAGGTACATGCTAGACATTTTCCTCGAATTGGACATTGCGCTCAATGATGAGCCGGTCCGAGGAAAGATCAATGAGTCTGTATCCCTTCACATCGTCGAGGTATCCAACAAAGATACACTATGTGCTATGTGGATCAAGTGCCTTCCTCTTCTCAGAGGGAATCCTGGCCCATGCACGTGAACCGAAAATACGGAAGTGGGTCACTTCCGGTTTGAGGCCGCTCCAAGCCTCGTAAGGGGTCTTATCATTGACAGATCTTATGGGGAGATTTGTTTTGGATGTAGGTTGCACAATTAAGTGCTAGCCCATAATCTCTGTGGAAGTGACTTTGCATGTAGCATGCAAGATGTCATCTCTTTTAGAGATTTATTTTTCTGCTCAGCAACTTTGTTTTGTTGCAGAGTATAGGGAACTGTGTACTGCAACTGAATCCCTACCTCATGACAAAGATTTTGTATCTCATGGTTGACATACTCTCCCCCGTTATTTGTTCGGAGGACTTTGATTTTCTTTCTTGACTATGTCTCAACAAGGGCTTTGAAATCTTTGAGGTGTTGAAAGACCTCTGATTTTTTCCTAAAAAAGAAAATCCATGTGAAGCGTAAGAAATCATCAACAAAAATGAGCGCGTACCTTGCTTTACTGATTGATGGATACGGAAAAGGGCCCATGAGGTCACTATGGATCATATCTAAAGGAGAGGAAGCCTTATGAGTCTTTCCTTTGTCGGATTTCTCTTGAGAGTGTTTTCCAAGAATACATCCCTCACAAATTCCTTTGGAGAAGTGGATGTCAGGTAGACCATCAACCATTCCCCGCTTATTAAGATATTGCATATATCTGAAATTTAAATGCCCGAACATTTCATTCCATATCCTACTTCTTTCATCAACATGGGTAAGCAGTAATGCAGAATCTGGTTCAATAAATTCAGAAAATGTGTAGTTTAGATTGATGGTTTACCTCACCAGTAGCAACCCTGGAATTGGTTTGCATGTCATAGATATCCACTGCATCAAGTGTGAATATGACTCTCTTCCCGGTGCCAGAGTTAGTCATCTGATACACGAAGAGAAGATTGACGGAAAGTTTGGGAACGTGAAGCACATTCTCGAAGCTTTCGTTTGTGAGTTCAATTCTTTATTTGTCGGTGACCTCGATTGGAGAGTTGTCCCCCATCAAAATAGGAGGACCTATGCATGCATCCAATGAAGAATAGACTTCTTTTGTGGCAGCCATGTGGTGTGATGCACCTGAATCTACGATCCAAGCATCGGGAGAGGAGTTGATGGCAATCAAAGCATGGCTAGAATTGTCTTTCTTGGGATTCTGATCTTTTGGCTTCTTCTTTTTGACACCCTCGGGGATGCGATCTCTAAGATTGTTTTGCTAAAGTATTTGGGTCATTAGATCTATCTGTTTCTGCATACATGCGGATTCTGGATGGAATCCTTTATGGCAGTAAGTGCATTTCTCCCCTTTTCTTCCCTTTCCACCTTTGGATTCGGAGGCATTGTTGAAGGGTTTTGAGTACCCTTTCTTCTTTGGATTTGCATGTGTTTTCCTTTTGTCTGTCTTTATATTTCTGATATTGATGATCACTGCCATCTTGCACAGTAAGTGCATGCACCTTTGGGCCTTTGATTTTGCCCATATTGGTGAGCTTGTTCTACTCTTGTATCAAAGACTCGATAAAGGCCTCAAGAAAGGGCATCATCCAGGTCGATCTAGAGGCAAACCTAACTTAATGAAATGTGGATACAAACATTGAGTATTCTGGACCAAGTTTGGAGAGAATGGTGAGAACCATTTGTTTCTCCTCCTTAGATTTATCAACCCCGCAAGCCTTGAGTTGCGACAACAAATCCT
This sequence comes from Picea engelmannii, assembly GCA_009831015.1. Classification (NCBI taxonomy): domain Eukaryota; kingdom Viridiplantae; phylum Streptophyta; class Pinopsida; order Pinales; family Pinaceae; genus Picea; species Picea engelmannii. Next base: position 425,777 of record ML780876.1, on the reverse strand, counting down.
TATATTTGGTAAAGAAATCTTGGTTATTGTCGAAGGTTTTTGGATCCAATGTGAGTAATTCCACCTCGAGCATGTGTCCCCTCATCTTGTCTTGTTTGTCGAAAAGCCCTTCCATGGTGGTTTAGGGTGGTCCAGGCTTCATTGGGGGTTTTACACGAGGATATGTGAAAGAGGAGTTTAGGAGAAATGAGACTGCAAATTGTTCCAAACGCTTCATCCATTCGATTTAGATACTTAGATTTTTCTATGGTTGATGTTGGTTTGGTCTCTATGTTCATGGTTAACCGGTATAATCCTCTTCCTCGAAGATGCATTATCATCTTCTCTTTCCATGCAAAGAAATTGTACAGTGTAAGAATGAGTTATTTTGGAAATTCCATTTTTCTGTTGTCTTCAATCTTCGGTACCTGCAAAAATAATTTGGTGTGTATTTTCCCTAGCAGTCTGTCAGCTCTGATATAATGTAAATGTGTTGAACCTACACATAATAGATTTAGCTAGGAATTGACGTACACAATTGCAGAGAAAATATGAGAAAAGAGAAGCAGGAGAGAAAGAATGGAAGAATTCTCATTAACCAAATGAATGAATGATAATTTACACATGATATACTTTGTATAACTCAACCAATGCACACTGGAGGAGAAGTCAAAGCGCCATAGTGGTGGTCTAGAGTGATCTGGACACACACCAACAGTTATGAGAATAAATTTCCACCTAGTCTAGTCTCTCGAATAGTTACAGGAGTGAATTGTCACCTAGCTGAGTTAACTAGTCTATCAGTCTTCAGTTAACTAATTGAAACAGAGTGAAGTGAGGAGGAGATCAGGGAATCATGAGTAATGCGCTAATATGGTGATGATCCCAAGGACAATGTGCATTAGTTGGTGATGATCCCAATGTTGCATGGTGATAATCCCAATGTGGTATCTAGACTCCACTCAACTGATCAAACTGAAATGTGAATGGAAGAAAATATTCTCCTAGAGGAATATTCTACCTAAAATATAGGAGATTGAATAATGACTAATAAACATAGGGAAAACCTTGGGAAAAAGAAATCCTAGGTGTCTGTGAAGTATCTCCAGCAAAAAGGGCATCAAGTTGGATATGCTTTAAGAAGAGTGTCTGTGAAGTATCTCCAGCAAAAAGGGCATCAAGTTGGATATGCTTTAAGAAGAAAACAACGTATTTATTCCATAAGTTCCTTGCATGTAAGTTTGATGGAACAAATTTTGGGTTGGTGTTGGAATGATCAATAGTATGTAGTGGCATTGGATGGAGTTCTTGAGGAAGTACAACTTTCAGACCTATATAAAAGGAAAGGGGAATCAAGTTGGAGATGCTTTTAGAAGAAAACGATGTATTTATTCCATAAGTTCCTTGCATGTAAGTTTGATGGAACAAATTTTGGGTCGGTGTTAGAATGATCAATATTATGTTGAGGTTCAATAGGCACTCTAGAGTAGAGTTGATATAGGACCAAGTTTGAAAGGTATTCCATGGTTATGGATGTAATACTGTAATTTAGACAAGTTTGTTCCAAAGGAGAAGTTGTCCATCACCTAATCCATAGTTAAGGGCATAATGTATGCCTTATTCACCACACACGTCTGTGAAGAAGATGTGCACTAACTTAAAGCAACCCTTCTTCTGGGCAAGTATGAAAAAGGGCATAATGCCCAATATATGACAAAATGTTTGGAATGTTAATGGGTAAAGACAAAAGACCAGTGACATGGATCTTGTATCCACTTAATATTACTTAACAAAAATAGGAAATAATTTCCATGGATTTTGTAGGAGGGTGGTTGATGAGGATGTATATTCATGGATCTTGTATCCACTTAATATCACTTAGCAAAAATAGGAAATAATTTCCATGGATTTTGTAGGAGGGTGGTTGATGAGGATGTATTTGATATAATAGTAGAGTCAATAGAAAGAGTGTCTTTCCCTAATGGAATTTTCCTTCAACAAAAAATATTATAGTTTATTTGAGATGGAATCATTTGAAGGCTTTATATGGAAAACCATGTAGAACTCCATTAAGATGGGATCATTTGAAAGATTGAGTTGTTATTGGTCCTAAAATGATTCAAGGAATGGAAAAGAAAGTAGTACAAATTAGTTTAGGAGTGCATCGAAAAGAGGTAATTTTATTAATGCTTTGATTTAAATGTTTGTAAGAATAATTGGTGTGCGTGTTTGCATGGGTACTATTGGATATTTGCATGCTTAGACTAGTAGATGCCTCAAATGTATCATGGTATTTAAGAGTGAATAGGACGTCAGGGAATTGGCAATAATGGGAAAGCAAAATTGGGGTAATAATAGTTTTATAAGAAAGGTCGAGGTCAAATCAAAAATTGAATCCCGCACGTACCTACGGAGATAAGGTTGCGGGAAAAAGGGTTTAATTTTGCAATCACTGAGAAGATAAGCTCGCAAAGTTAAGGGTGACAGATTAAGGAAAATGGTAGTCGACCCATCCCTTCCCTGTCTTGTTGAGAATCGACCCATCTGAATTCATGAACACTACCTAGGTTTGTTAAAGATACATATGGGGTTGAGAGAGGAGTTCCACGAAATTTGAGAGTTTTCTAAGCAAAGAAATCATCTGATAAAGGTTCATAAGAGTTTCCTGGAACCATAATGGATTAACAACCAAGAGATCATTGTGGTTAAGCGCTAGGAACAATGTGGGTTCATATAAGATTTGTCTCACCGTGTTAGGAGAGATTAAGAACCCTTTGAATTCGTTTTGCCTACTTCTAATTTAATCTCTTAAATTAATTTTGAATCTGTCTATTGCCATGATTATGACAGAGCCATGAATGGTTGTTCTCTGTGCAAGTTGTTCGATGATGGTTTAATCAGATCCACTGTAATGAGGAAGTGTTATGAACACAATATATATAGAAATAGATATAATTAAAATAATTAAATATAATAATTAAACACATCATAAATCAAAAGTCATGTCCCTCGTTCTCATTGTAATCACCTCATATTCATATACATTATTATTTAATATATTATCCTTTTATGGATTATAACATGTTGTCCTACCTGCATTGGGTATTTCCCTGGTGAAGTGGTATTAGAGCTTCGCCTCAATTCAAATTTTGGCCACAAATAGAGTTTCTCTAAAATCGGGTCTTTGACCTCATATTGGCCATTGGTCATTTATAAATCAAATATTCTACACATTTCAGCGAAAATAAAAAAGTCATTCTACACAAAATAAAAATAAAAATGTTTCATTAAGGTGCATGTGAAAAAGTATAAGTGCACACCAATAAGTTTGAAGGAAATATTTCAGATTTGGCATTAGTTAAGTTAATTGTTATTTAAAAAGTGAGAAAAAGTAATTTAAAAGAAAAAGTTTCAAAAAAGAGAAATATTTTATTTTACCTTTAGAGATTTACCATCCCATGGTTTTGGAAAACCATTAGTCCATGGTATTCCATACCATATATAGTATATATGTGTGTGTATTTACCTCTAAATAAGTATTTCACAAAACTTAGGATCATTTTTGTGGAGCCCTAACCGTCGCTAACAAATAGTCAAGAGTATAAAAGGGGATTTTATTATAAGTCAAAACATAAGTTACTCTTTATAAAGTATAAGGAGATTATATATATATATATATATATATATATATATATATATATATATATATATATATATATATATATATATATATATATATATTCTAACATTATCATTAAAGAGGAGAGCCCCTTTTACATTTATCATGTTTTGAAAAATAAGAAGTCAACTATGACATCTACAAAGAATACATTTTCGGCAAAATGTCCCTATTGTGCAAAAGAGGAAGAGTATGAAAGGGGCCTTATGAATGGAGCTCGCCCTTGTCTATATTGTAAAATGTTTTTTATTTTAGTAGAAAATCAAGGTGACACCCATTGGGAAGTGAAAATAAAAAAATTAGAAAACCAATTAATTCATCATCAACAACACAACAGAAATTTACAATTTCAAGTTGGGTTGGAGCAAATGCTTAAAAAACAAGAAAAGAGAAAAACAAAATCTTGAGGGAAAATTACAGGAAAAAGACAAAGACATTTCTTACTTAAAAGATCATAACCAAAATTTATTGGTACAACTCAACGAGTCAAAAGATAAGAAGCATAGGGATCAGAAGTTAGAACAAGCTAATCACGATCTCATTAAGAAATTATCAGAGAAGGATGAAGAGAATGGTCGTTTAAAGAACCATTATCAAAACTTGGTTGAACAAATCAAGAAGTTGAAGAATGATAAGAAATTAGGCGAAAAAAATGAAGAAACGTCGCGTTTAAAAAACCTTAATTAAAGATTATTGGAACAGATCAAAATGTTGACAGAGGAAGAATCGAAGAAGGAAGACAAGAACAAAGTCGACAACGTAGATAAGGAAGAAAACTCACGCCTAAAAATCCATAATCAAAGTTTACTCACCCAGATTAAGAAGATAAAGAGTGATAAGAAGGCGATACAAAACAAATTAGAACAACTTATCAATAAGGAATCATTGGTAGATAGAGAGACAACGACTGAACCTATGGAACTACAGAAGTCTTCAAATGGAAAAAACTTGATGGTGGATAAAGCAATTAATAGAGACCTAGTCTTACAACTCAAAGGGATTCAGTTGATGTAAAAAGGTCTTCACATGTCGAAGTAGAAACAAACCAGGGTTATGAAGAAGACTCAATTCCAAATGTTAATCAAGAAGAAGCTACAAGTACACGAAGTAAAGATCAGGTTGCAAGGATGCCTTATAGACATCCTAATCACAAAAATCGATGCTTCAACCAATCAATGTATCCACATAAACAAATGACAAATATGTCAAAAATTATTACCTCCATTACAAATGATGCTCAAGGTAGAAGTTATCATGGGAGTCAAAATACATCAAATTGTCAATAAGAACCCCATAAAAGCCCCATTGTGCAAAAGATCGATTTAAGGTGGGCAGACTCCCTTGCAATTCGACGATTCTACGCAGCGCTTAGAAGATCCTATCGTTTCAAGTCCTCAACGATCACTAATTTGGGGATAAAGAATAAGGAGACGATATTACAAGCCAGAGCAAGAGATAAGTCATTCATAAGTATGCTTTGAGGACAAAGCATTTTTAAGGGGAAGGCAATGTTATGAACACAATATTTATAGAAATAGATATAATTAATAATAATTAAACACATCATAAATCAAAAGTCATGTCTTATCTAAAGGACATGTCTATTCATGCAAAGGCACCCCCTGTGAGGATATATAAACGGGTCCTCATTCTCATTGTAATCATCTCATATTCATATACATTATTATTTAATATATTATCCTTTATGGATTATAACATGTTGTCCTACCTACATTGGGAATTTATCTAGTGAACCGGCTTGGTTCACCACAGGAAGCCACATGGATAATGGGTTTAGCCACCTCTTTATCTTGTGCACCTTTAGCAGGGTCACTGCATTGGTTGAGTTGGCTACTCATCAATGCATGTCGATCAAATAAAACAGAGAACATGAATGCTTTGAAAACTAACGACTATGCAGGTAAACACTATGAATGTTGTAGAATATCTTGTAAAAATAAAACGAAAATTCTCATATATGTGATTATGCATGAAATGTAGTTGTGCAGAGTGCAGTCACCACCCCGAGATCCTAACCCAAATCCACCAGAAGGTTGAAACCAAAGCGATATTAGGCCTACAAAACGCCTTACATCTCATCACAGATGTTCTGAGATAGTGACTTCCTTAGCAAGAGGATGTAAGTAGAGAGCCATAGGTCGGAGGACCTTTGAACCATGGGAAAGAGAAGCACGAGGTAAGGGAAAAGAAAAATTTTATTATATGATTATGCAGGGTGCAAGCCCAACAAGAATGAAATATTCCATAAAGGATATGCCATGTGGGTGGGTTGAGTAGACTTGCGTTTAAGAAGGCATCTCAAATACAAGCTATTTGTCGATGGCACCATAAGAGAAACTGAGCTTACTAGGAACCTTCTATGACTCACCAACAATGGGAAGCTTCACAAACTATTCATTAATGCCACCATCAAAATGGATGAAACTTCTTTATGGGAAAATGAATGACGAAGATGGCTCTCTAGATATTTTGCAAACTTCAAAGGCAATATCAATTTTCAAAAAGTCAGAACAAATTATGTTCAACCATGGCCCAACATTTATATGATATTATCAAATACTTGGGAATCCCCATGGTGATCGCATCAATAAAGTCGGGAGAATGGATGTCTTTTTGGATAAAATCTGGTATGCACTATAAGTATGGCCGATTAAATTTCTCAATGTATTGGGAAGTATGGTTATGCTCAAGGCAACCCTCAACCATATGCCCAACTTCATTTGCTCAATCTTACATGCTGCTAAGATGAAAAGATTAGTGAAAGATATCCCTGGATTGCCTATGGGACCCTTATAGTAAGAGACTGAATAAGTTTAAGCCAGGGAATTGGAATTGGAATATAGTCTCTATGCCAACGCAATTGGGAGTTAGAGATCTTATGTTGATTTCTGTGATCAAAGGTATAAAATGAGTTTGGTATGTGTTTATTTCCAAGAATAAGCTTCCGCAACAAGTTATAATCGGAAATTAACTTCAAAGTCAACCCCCAACAATACTTATGTCCTTGATTAGACCATCCAGCGGTGACACTCGTCTATGAAAGCTAATGTGGTCTACGTGGTTAAAAACGGTTTTGAATTTATTCCTTCATCTACGGCCAGAAGACGAAAGGATAAACAGATGGCTGTATGCATAGGTCTGGACTCAAGACCCTTAGACAGAACTAGAGGTGTAGAAACCATACATTATTTTGAAACAATGTGATCATGTAGAAGTTAGACTTTAACGACAATATGATCATGTACAAGTTAGAGACTTCTTCAATGAAAGAATTGGTTCGTTGGATCCAACTAACTCTTACGACTTGATTGAAGGCATTATGTCAAAAGAAGCCTCCTTCAAGGATAAAGCTAACAACATTTAGCACTCATTGACAGAAGTAAGATTTCAAGAATGGGCTTCCAACACGTTGGTATAGAGTTATAAGCTTCATCCAAAAATAAAAGTATGAAGATTTGTATTGTAGCAACCACTTCAGATAGCTTTGATTCCAAGTTGAATGGAAATGGGTTTGGTGAAAATGTATACAAACTTAGAGGAAATACAATTCACTAGAGTCTACTTGAGAAGGCTTTCCTCTGCCAAGAGGTTATAAAAAAAGTACATGCTTACATGGAATTTTCAATTACTTAAGTGAGTGAATGGAAATGGATTTGATGGAAATGTATACAAACTTAGAGGAAATATAGTTCACTAGAGGCTACTTAACAAGGATTTCTTCTGCCAAGAGGTTATAGAAGTACCTACTTACATGGAATTTTCAATTACCCAAATGCCAAGAGGTTATAAAGAAGTACCTGCTTACATGGAATTTTCAATTACCTAAGTGACTGAATGGAAATGGATTTGGTGAGAGGAAATGCAGTTCGCTAGAGGCTACATCACAACGATTTATTCTGGGAAATGCAGTTCGCTAGAGGCTACATCACAACGATTTATTCTGCCAAGAGGTTATACAGAAGTACCTGCTTACATAGAATTTTCAATTACCTAAGTGACTGGTTTCTGGTTTAAAACGACGATGTTGATCATAGTTTTTTGAAGTATTGATGGGTCGGGCTTCTTTGGGAAATTTTTTATATGGACAATTGGGTTAATGAGGACTTCGACAATTTCTCTATTATGGTATATGGTGGAAGTTATGTTAAAGGCTAAACAAATATCACCAAGGACGACAGTTTGGCTCAAATCTTTAGCAAAATATTAGAATACATGATTTGGAAGAACAAATACAAAGCCTACTTTGACAAGACAATCCTTCATCCTAGTAAGGCTTGGCTTGGGAACGTTCTAGTAAAAGAGATATTCCAAGTGTAAAGTTTGGTAGAATTGACCCAAAGTTATATCACAGATTATCAGAAAACAATTTGACTAAACTATATCTTCCAATTCTGGCTTCGCTGCGATTATAAAATGTTGTGCGCCTTGACTTTCGCAAATTATAGGTTAGGCAATAGCTTTTTCCGTTGAATGACTAATTTGCCTTATATGCTTTGGAAAGCATTTATTTCTACAAAGAAGGGCATAATTATTCCCACCAATTTGAAACTTTTCAACGATGGGAAAATATTACAAAATTAGATTGTTAGATATAGCGAAACTAACCCAAAGTACAAAAAACAACCTTGCTATATTCCATGATTGATTTCTTATTGGTACAGCACATACTAGGTTTCACTTGACCTTCTCTATGTTAGTCTCGAGTTTAGTGGTCCAATCCCCAAATTTTAGTATAACAAGTGTTAAAGGTTGTAGGATATATCAAGGAAGTACGTCTCATTTATACACTTCAAAATCCTTTGCCCAATTTTCTCAAATTGGCAATAAGATTCGAGACGACTTTCTCGGTGCATGGCCAACAAATGTGTCAGTCACAGATCAAATTCAACTATACCAAAACAAGGTAGGGACTTATTCACTATCCAGCCTACTGGTTATGGCGTTATCCTCCGAATTAAAGCAAAGACAGTTTGGGCAGTCAACTTCCCTCTGGCTATTCCATTTATAGAATAAAAGAGTTGCGATGAGGTCCATGATGCAAGTCCTTGTGTTGACATGGAAAAAGATTTGCCAACCAAAAAGTTGGATTTGGGTGCAAGTCCCTAGATTGATGGATTGATGTCACAACATTCCCCCTTACCTTAGTATTAAGCTTTAACATCACCAAAGGTTATGGTGTCAAGCCTTGTGGGCTCACTTTGCTAACATGGAAGTTGCTTTCTGGTGCAAGTGCCTAAGTTGATGTCATAGCATCATCCTTCCTCGCTCTGATATTAACGTCACAAAGGTTTCGGTGTCATGCCTTGTGGCTCACTTTGACGACCTGAAAGTTGGCTTTGGGGGTGCAATTTTGTGGATTGATGTCATAGCATCCTCCCTTACTATGGTATTAACATAACCAAAGGTTTTGGTATCATGTCTTGTGAGATCACTTCACCAGCTTGGAAGTTGGCTTTGGCGTTCAGGTGGAAGTCCCTAGATTGATGTCATAGCATCCCCTCACTTTGATACTAATATCTGACACTGGATCGGGTCAAATAGAGAAATATGAGATTTTGAGATTCAACGAATGTTAACTTACCAACAAAACCATAAAGAAAGTAAAATGATACTAATATCTGACACTGGATCGGGTCAAATAGAGAAATATGAGATTTTGAGATTCAACGAATGTTAACTTACCAACAAAACCATAAAGAAAGTAAAAGCAATATTACTATTATAGACAAGAACTTAAAACAAAATCTTCAGCCGGGGTAAAAGCAATATTACTCCTATAAACAAGAACTTGAAACAAAATCTTCGGCCTAACTCTAGCAATTAGTAATTGCTAACACTCCAATATGATTGAAATGAATGAAGCAAAAATATCTGACGAAAGGGAGCAATAAGAATTATTTTTTGATTAAGTGACTTGGACAAATGTGATAAACACATATTGGGAAATTAGTCAAGTTTGCCCTCCTAGTTTATTCTCAAATCATATATTTTCAGTGTTCCACGAGGACGTGTCCCCCATGCCCCCCACGTTTCCCATGTACCTGAGATGGGGGACGTTTCCCCACGTCCCTTTTTTAGGGAGATGGGGACGCGACTCCCCAAGGTGGGAAACGAGTCTCCCCAAAAGGGGGACACCTAGACGTCCTCCCTTGAAAAAGGGGACTTCTAGACGTCCCCCTCTCGAAAGGGGGACTCCTGGGGTTCCTCCGAATTTTTTTTCCTGATAAGGCTTAAAAAACAAAAATTTTAATTTGAAAAGCAAAAATTAAAAAACAAATATATAAGAGAAGTTAAAAGTTAAAACAAAATTAAATTTTAAAAGCTAAATAGTAAAGCCTAAACCTAAAGTTTTAGTTATCCATGTTATAATTTATAACTTATGCCCATTCGAGCCTTGAGCATATTCGATCAAGCAAGCCATGAGAGAAAGGAAAGCCATAGCCCGTGAGTAAAGGGTATACGTGTTTAGATGAGGAGGATGGACCACATGAGTTGCAGCATGGCTTGGTTGGTGTACCATTGGTTACTCGTGAGAGTGGCTCTGACACAGAGACAAGCAGTGACATTCCCTTTGATGGTCCTAATGACTTCATGCAAGAGATGGATGTGTGAACGAGATTGACTCCATGATGGTCATTTTAAAATTTATTTTCAATGTTCATTGTTTTTTCAGTTTTAACTTTTGAGTCTTGACTCCATATACTGATGACCTTAGACCTTTCACTCTTTACTATTTTTGAGTTTGAGTAATTCCAATTTACTATTTCAAACTTTAGTATCTACTATTTTACTTAGTACTACTTAATTATATCCTAGAATGATGAATGATGAATTTAATTTTTAAATCAACTTATCAATATTTTACTATTTTTGTTTCAACTTTCATTTATAATTTATGAATCAATGTATTTCATTATTGAATTTTGAATCATGTTTATTAGTTTATATCAATGTTACAAAAATCGTTTCGGCGAAAAAATCGTCAGGGTCCAAAAAACATCGTTTCGTAAAAATCGGCAAAACATCGGCAATATATCGGCAAACTTAAAAAAATACAAAAATATTCTTTTTTTTCTAATTTTTAAAACATTTAAAGCAACAATAGCATCAAATAGACAGATTGTCACATGAATATGGAAAGAAAACTGATATATAAGATATATAAGATGTCTAGTGATACATCACACATAAAAAATGAATCATGTCCCGATTCCTGAGTCATCAAAAAATATAATAAATGTATCTCATGATCGTCATCATGACTCATGAGTCATCTACAATGAAATCAAGTAAATAAACTATGGATTCCCTCTACCTTTTTTACGGGCAAAGGTAATCGCTGTAGAAACTGTTTTTCCTCTAGCAGTAGGAGTAGGTGCCCTTGAGGCATGTGTGCACTGGAGTCAAACGTCCTCTAGAAGAAGTAGAAGACCCTCGAGACAAATGTCCCTTAGAAGAAGGTATTGGTAGAGGAGGTAGACTGCTAGTGCTACCACTGGGCCTATCTCCCTCTGATTGTGACTCGCTCTGCTGGTGGCACACTTGCAGACTCAGCGTGAAACTAAATATCCTTTGAAACATTCTGATCCAAGTCCTCAGAGATACCATGATCATCACCACTATCCTCTAGCCAATCAAGGGCGGTCTCAATAACAGGTTCCTCAACCTCCACCCTCCATGCAGCAGTGGTGTCAATCTCATCCAATGAAATGGCCTTCGCATCAATTTTTATCTCAAGCTGCTTCACCCACAACCTGAGATTGTAGTAGATGTAGACCAAATCATTAAGGCGTGAGGTATCCAACCTATAAAAGGATCATAAATTAATTTATTAGAATGTAAAGGAGCATAAAATTTAAATGACAAGTTAATAATTTATAATTTTAAAATGAATTTGAAATTTCATTTGAAATTCTCTAACCTATTGCGCTTTTTGGTGTGTATTTTTTTAAATACACTCCAGTTGCGCTCACAACCAGAAGAGCTACATGTCTGGCTAAGCACCTGAATTGCCATCTTCTGTAGAATAGGTGTGGTTGCGCCATAGTTCTCCCATTAAGTATCTACAACGAATTAGAGAAAGTTGAAACATAAGAGAAGACAAATTGAAATTTGAAAAATGAATTTTGAAACTTAAAAGTTAAAAGTTAAAACAAGGTGAAACTTTCTTGGCATTATGTTCTTCCTGTCATTTATGGCCATCTCAAACCCAAATAAGCCAATGGACCTCTTATAAAGTTCCAACTATTGGGAAAGCTCTAATCGGTCAGCTGCACTTGGAACCATCCTCTGGACACACTCAAAGAAGCC
>ML780876.1:361875-408070 GCA_009831015.1 Picea engelmannii | reverse complement strand
TTTCAGATTTTTGAGCCTTGAGCTCTTGTTAGTTTATGGTCAACTTAAAACCATGCCATTTAGTAGAAGACATCAGCTTCTGCTAGACATTCGGTTTGTGGTCATCCCGAAACCACCAAATGAGTTTGTGGTCAACCTTAAACGACCAATTTAGTAGAAGACATCAGCTTCTGCTATTTTTTTCAGAGTTCAGAGAGCATCTTCAGCCAGCCTTTCAGAGTTCAGAGAGCATCTTCAGCCAGCCCTCTGGATATTCGCTTGACACATTGTTGATTGTCAAGTAGTGGCAGTTTTTCAGGCAAGAACGAACTTATGATTAAGGGGGGATGTTAAAACTCCAATCATAAGTTAGTTAAGTTAACCTAACTGTTATACAGATACATGACAGTTATGGTCTTCTTGTATTATATATGTACGTCTATGTACATGATTATCTGATGCATTGATGAATATAGAGTATGCCTTTTCTGCCAGTATTTAGTTATCTCTGTTCATCATAGTTTCTTGATTGCTTCTATTATTTCCATTATATTTCTGCTCTTTTCTTCATTATGAATCTAACATTACCTTGTAATGTCTTTTTACAATGGAATTCTCAAAAGTTTGTCCTTGAAATAAAGGAGAAATTTGGAATATGTAAACCTAAAATTGAATATTAGTTGCAATGACAAGATGTTTGTAACTTTGTATAAAATTTAAATTCACCCAGGTAAGTGAAAAATCTTTATACATAAAAACAAGTAGAAGAGGACTCAAAAGGTTTTGTACTTAAGGTTTACGGTTTAGGGTATAAGGTTTAGGGCTTAGGAAACAGAACTCCACATAGATTCAATTTTCAATGGTACAATTAAAAGCTACATTAAATCGTTTTATCTTTAAATTATAGAATAATGCGTCCTCGGTGTTGTTAAATCACTTCTATAGAATAATGCGTCCTCATTGTTGTTAAATCACTTCAGCTAGAATTAGAAGCAATAGAAACATATGGGAATCACCCTGCATTGAGTCCTCGTGAGGGACCATTTGAAATTTTAAAATAGGATATCGTGTCCGAAACTTCAGATGTAGAAACTTGAATGTATCTAAAAACATTTTTTTAAGGAATATTTGAAATCTACAAAGGACTGATAAAGCATCACTAAAATTTAGGCATCTTTTGTAAGACTTCTATTTCTTCACTGTCTATAAGCACTCCCAAAAATCTACAAAGGACTGAAAAAGCATCACTAAAATTTAGGCATCTTTCGTAAAACTTCTATTTCTTCACTGTCTATAAGCACTCCCAAGCTTGATCGACGATATAAAGAAGCTTAATAATACTTATCTCAGACAATTTTTGAGAAATGTTTCTTATAAGAAAAATAGAAAACAGAAAGAGAGTGCCTACCTAATTAGAGGTTTCAGCATCTGAACTTGTCTCTCCAATCATTCGATAATTATTGCGCCATTCTTTGTGACAAGAAAAGATGAGACTCTGGAATTTTCCCAAAGCAAAGATGGAGGCCCAGCAGCTCAGGTCCATGACCAGTCCTACATAGTTCGCCATATTGTCTTGCCTGCAAGTGCAACTGATGCAATGCATGGGTTTCTATTAATTCTATTAGTTACTGGATGGAAAATGATACATTTAGTGCCAGCAGATTTGAGAGATATGTTGAGGCATTTTGACCTCTCCAAGACTTCAAAATAGGAAATCTAAGGGACACATTTCTAGAAACGAACATGTCTATTCTGTAAAATTGCAATGCCAACAGTCATGCAAGACATACCTGGGAAATTATTATCCCTGCATTCAAATCACCAAAATGCCACAAGTGTGACTAAATAGATCAGCACATTTTAAATAAAGCCTCAGCTGGGTAAATATTCATGCAATAATTTAATTACCAATAGAATTCGCATAATGACAAAAAAATAGAACTCATGCATCAATATCTAGCTCAAGGCTTGTCAAGTCTCACTTTATCCGTCTTTACAGTCTTTTTAACAAGCAGAGCCATGCTATAATACATTAATTTTCATGAAAACATGTATTTCTGTTGAGTGAACATTGGGCTTTACAAACAGAAATTTGGATCTCCTGTAAACTTTCCAACATAATAATCCCTCATTTTACAAAACAATAATACCAAACGAGCTACAACTCGATGTGAATAAAGATCAGTTCTAACTATAGATATAGACAAGGCCATTAAGGAATTCATATAGAGCTAAATCTGTAGATACATTTATTCAGACAATGTAAAGATTTCTTGCAGAAACCTTCCTTGGTTTGACAAGTTGAATATTGTACAGGGCCCAGGCCAAAAGACCATGCAATGAAAAATCAAGACCAGGTAATTCCTATCAGTTGGGTTATTCACAAAAAAGGAGACCTCATATCTTCCTCCTCAAGAAAAGAATAAATCAATTAGAGATAGTTAATCCTTGTTGATCTCGCCAAATCAGTTGTAACAACCAAAAACCTGTAAGAGAAGCTCATCTTAGCTGTAAAGTCATTACTACAAAAAAGGACTATACATGATACAGATGGCCACTACCAAAAGCGTGACAATATGACAAATAATCTCTTCCCTAATTCTTACCAATCTCTTCCCTAATTCTTACCAGTCCCGTGTTTTGACCCATCTTTGCACCATTTTCTCTAAACCGAGGTCCCAACCAGATACAGGTACATGTTGCTGCATTTTCATGTTAGTTTTCTGCTTGTGGTAATGGATAGGCACCACTTATGAATATTATCTCGAATCTCAACACTGTGCCAGCACCAAAAAACATGAAAACATGTTAATGGAACGACAATTCACATAAAAAGTTTACGTTGAAATGAAATCATAGAAAAATGTGATGAAAAGACAACCCTTACAGAGTTAACTGATCAAGAAATGTTGAGGCTGTTTTTATCATCCATCGCCGACCACCTTCTTGACAATGATTGTTTCTGATACAATCCTATGATGGCAGTTTTTGGGTTCCATCTCTGGCATAATTTGCAACAGTGTCATGGAATTATCCACAATCATTATTGATTTCCATGGAAATTGATTCCTACATTTCTCATTTCTGATAAAATGTCCTTTTCACTTAAAACATTAGAACTATAAGCCAGTGTTCTTGCTTTCTCGGTTAAAAAATGGTTTAGACTGTTAGAAGATTGCAATGGTCTATTTTCTGACCTAATCATAGAATTTGATTTTAATTGAGTTGACATCAAATTGCCCTCTTGCAATTGATGAGAGCCTCCATGAAGAAAGGTAGGCACAGAAGATGCGTCATTAGAAGTTGGTTCTGTATTAACAGTATCATCGGCAATGATTGCCTCAGGATCAGACTGAGGACGCGCAGCAGACGGAAACTGTTGTCTCGCATGGTGAAACATATTCAGAGGACAATGTAGTAGACCATTGTGAATCAGTTCAGGGGGAACATATGACAAGGGTCTCTCTACTAATGACCTTAGATGTGGACCATTATCGTAAAACCTTGCAGCAGTTAAAGATTGGAAAGCTGAACCTGCTAGATTCAAGTCATAGACCTCAGAAAATTTCTCTGGAACTGTTGGTTTTTGTTCCCTGTAATCATTGGCCTGCAAAAAATATCCCAAATCTTTTCTTTTTTCAGCCTCAAAAGGTTGGAGCATATTCGAATCTTTTCCTGTTCCATCTTCAAAAGATTGAAGTAGATTCTGATCAGAAGCTACGCACCTTTCAAGAGCTTGAAGAAGGTGATTGGGTTCATTCTGCCCAAACTTGGCTTCGGGTCTGGCCTCTACAGGCTTGACGTAATTTGAGTTTAGAGGTCCATCACTTCTCTTGGTCATGCTACTCTCTACTTGCTTCACTTGTATACCATCTTTGCTTGACACCATCACATTTTTGCCCATTAACCGCAAAATAGGATTTCCAAATATATGGACTACGCTTGGTTCACGTGAACAATTTACATTTTCAAGGGAAAATCTTTGCGGAAAACCTGTTTGCGTTGTTGCAGTATCTGATGCCGAAGAAGACACCATATTGGACTCAGTAAATTGATTTCCAGAGTGGACCCCAGATTTGTATCTTGTCAAAGCAGACATATGATTTGGATAATTGGATATTTGAGTCGAGGACCCAAAAACATCATTTCCAGCAAAGGTTCCATTCATGCCATCTGTAACTCCAAAAGATGAGTTGCCTAAGGGTTGCTTCAGCCTTTTTTGTTCCTCTAAAAACCGTGCAGAAATATTACTGAATGACTTGCCAACTCCATTGGGAACGCTGTGAGGTTTAGAAGGGGTTGGATTCAAGACAGAACCGTGTATAACCTCCCCTGCTGTATATATTTCTCCTGAATTCCCTGAAAGAAGAGAAGGTGCAATGACTTGAGGCATTGCCACTGAATTCAAGCTCATTCTCGTACCAAAAGAGCAGTTTCCATTTCCAACAAGTTGAGGCTCCTGCAGTAACATGGCTCTTTCCTGAAATAAGCTTCCTTGTGATGTCAGTGGGAGACCTACAGAGGTAGTACAGGAAGATGTCTGGATGGAAGGAACAAATATAGGTCTTTGCAAAAATCCAAAACTTTGAGGCATTGCAGGAGACCCCTCATTTAAGTTTCTCAAACTTGGCATTGAAGCTCCTTCATTTTCAGCTGTCAGTTCAGATGATATGATAGGTTTGTCAGCAGAATAAGTATCATTAGATACTAAAGAAACTCTGATACCATCTGAGTTCAAGGCAATAATTTCATTTGAAATTGTAGGTGCCTCGGGGGGGTTGAAGTGATGAACACTAGAGTGGCTCTCAAAAGACTTGGACGCCGTTGAACAAATATTAGTTGAATGTGTCATATGGTCTGTTGAATCTGATCCAGGATTCTTATTAAATGGCTTCAATGTTGCATCAGCACCATTCTCAGAATCAGCACAGGATATGTCCATTTGAATAGATAATTTGTGCCTCTGATTTTCTAAAGGTATGGATGATACTCTCTCCTTTAATGCATTCTTCACACAATTAAGTTGTGCCTGTGAATTGCTTTGAGACCCAGTTTCCTTTCCCAGACAATCATCTACATATATATCTGTATGTTCTCCTGATGAACATGGATTTAATTGGTATTTAACAGCTCCACAGAATTCACTTGAAAATTTTCTTTGGCGAGGTGATAGATTAGCAATAACTTGATTGCCGATACCTTCAACTATAACATCTTGTTGATCTGATGGTTGGTTACTCAGAGATATCAAATCAACAGTTGTGTCTTTAAGCATGCAATGTTGCATATTTTCATCAATGGCAACTGCTCCACCTGCACAGGACATCTGTGAAGCTTCACAAATAGTGGAAACTGTGGAATCAAGCTGAGCTTGAATTTCACTTGCCATTTCAGCTTGGCCAGTCTTTAAAGAGGTTCCTAAACGGTTTGGTACATATTCACTGGCTGACATTGCTACTGACTGTAAATCAGGGCTTGCTCTTGGCTCCCCATCCAGAGAAGAGATTTCTGTTGCACAAAACAGCTGTGCTTTAGAGCTCATGCAATCCCCGAGCTTTATGCTATAAGCTCGATTACTGGTGGATCCAGCATCATAAATAAACTCGTGAGATTCCCTGCTGGAATCAGGATTATGAGCTGTCTTCCAAACATCATCCTTAGTAACATCTTCAACGTTCATTGAGTCATGCATTATATGTGCAACTTTTTTCATTTTCTGTGAACTAAGATTACATTGCCTCAGTCGTTTCAGTTCCATATTGGAAAACTCCAAACCAGACCTTTTCAAAGATAATCCTGCAGCTGACTTTAGATTTGAGAAACGTCTTTCTTGTGAAAAAAGCTCTTTTGGTTTTATCCTTCTACCTTGACTGTGCATAGATGACTGCGTTACATGTACAGATGACCCTGCCCCATTCTCCAAAAGCTTTGACGCTGCAACACTCCCAGATTTTTGAGAATTTAATGTTTCATTGACAGATAACTGGGCTGAGTCAGGTGGATCATGACGCACTTTTTCAATTGAACCCTGATACAAGAAGCTTACCTCTTCACCTTGGCCCTTTTCTGAAGTAGGTGACTTAGTCAGGCAGACTGATGACTGGCCTCTTGTCGCTGTGCACCCTGCCATCTTTTGGAAGTTCAAGCTTGACAAGTTCTTCATCCTTTTGGAAGTACAGAACTCCTCAACCTCCACAGGTGAAGTAGAATTAATTCCCAGAACCTTTGTTGTTTGTTTTGCTCTATTTCTTTTTGACGGAACAATCACAGGCGGGTCATGTTCCTTATCAGATAAATGTGATATAGATCTTCCAGGTGACTCCTTTGATTCAACGACGGGTCCTTGAGACAGTGCTAAGCTCTCTAGATGACTCTTATCCTTGAGTTCCAACATGTCCATTGGCACACCGTGTTCCTCATTGCAATGCCGTTGTCCAAATCCTGCTAAATTCAAGCTGACCAGCTTGTGCTTGAATTTCTTTGTTCTCGAACTTCCCTGTTTGTTTAAGCAAGTCCATGCAGATGCATTTACAGAACTTGGCAGTTTCTCCTCCATTGCAGTTTCTTGTGATTGAATTCGAGACTTGTCCTGGGGTATGCATTCGTTTAGGCCATTAGCTGGTGAAGCCTTTGGAACCTGGAAAGACAAAAATTGACTTCATTTTAAATAAAATTAACTATCTTATCATATCTAGAATCCATTTACAGAATAAATTTTCGGTGCCCACAGTTTCCAGAAATAAACGAAACAGTGACCTTTCAAAAGAAATAGGCTCCTTAAGACATGTGCATGATTGTATCTATGATACTGAGATTGAGATTAAAGAGAAGAAAAATAAGAAATGATGATGCATGGTAGGGAACAACCTCATTTCAATTCTACAAATTGTCAACATAAAATTATAAAGGCTGGTAATCAAATAGCATACCTTAACCTTAATGAGAGTAAGAGAACTCGAACTTTGGCTTGCTCCTGTGAAATCACCCAAAGTGGACCGCTTGTTTTTCCTCATGCCATGTGATTGGACAAGTTTGACCTGCAAAAAGGGCGGGCATTCCTTCTGCTTTTCCTTCTGCAAAAAGGGTGGGCATTCTTTCTGCTTTTCCTTCTGCAAAGAAGGCGGGCATTCCGTTTTCAAATTCGAGGAATTCTCACGGTTAGTGTCCTTCGGATTTACATAGCCAATATATTTCTTCGCCGCTCGGTAAAGAGGGGTCCGACGTTGCCTCCTTATATCACAGTCATTCCATTTAAAATTATCCAACTCTAAGGGATTTGAATCATCCAAGGCCAACTGTTCTGCAGTACTGTGCTCCAAATCCTCCAGTGTGCGAATAGGAGCAACAGCACATATGTCTGCCATTGAACGCTTCTTCCTTGCCTTCATTTTATGTTTTGTAAACTTGGAACTTACAGTTTTCTCGTTCTTTGGTTCAACAGCAAGACAGTGGTCCATGTGCGCATTTAACGCCGTGTTAGATGTTGAGGAAAATGTTCTGCAGACAGGGCAGACATTTATCAACATGCCACCATCTGGTATGATGCTTCCGGAATTCATAAAATCTTCAGTTCTTCCAGGTTCTGCTTTGCTTTGCTCAACGTTGTGCTCTCGCTTTCTGACTTCTTTCTGACCACGGTTTATCTCCTCCTGAGATTTCGTTTCAGAGGTTGTTAACATCTTGTTTGCTTGTTTATTGCAGGTGGGGAATCCAGTTTTAACATCCGACGAAATCTCAGATGGTGGAATTCGCTTTCGCCGTTGCTTAGATGATAGTTCTGAATTAGTGCGCTTAACCCTGAATTGCCCATCTTTTTGTTGAGAAGACCGATGAGTCTCAGTCTCGGAATCCTTGTATTCCGTCTTACCTGCAGTTTTGAGTTCCCCATCTCCCTTGTCTCCAGTACACAGAATTGGCCTAGCCCTTGGCCCTTGCTTGTCTTCTCCTGTAAATCCCTCAACTTCTTCTGCTTTGTTTATGGCAACATCGCATCCATCTCCATTCCGTGTTACCTTTGCATCTTCCCTGCATGCTGTGCCACCAGCTTGACATGCTAAAGATACAGGTAGGCATTGCCATGGTTTATCTCTTGTAATCCTTCCATTATTTCTAAGGTCTGCCTCTTTCCTTTCACCATCTTCATTTTCTTGTAGAACAAAATCATTGTCATGGCTATGTTTTGAATCGTTGTTAAATTTACCTGAGATTTCTTCAGAGCTAAGATTCTCTCTTTCTGTATCATTCCCATAGACCCGAGCTTCGAACTTGACCTCCTCGTGAATCAGATCTCTAACTGAATTAGCAGGTTCCAAAGGTGGCAACAATGGCTTTCTACCATTTTCCAGGCAAATTTGCAGATACTTCCGGGAGAACGGCCAGTTCTTTCCGATATCATTTGATCGAAGCATCGAAACGTAGCCTCTGCAGCAAACAACCAAGCATGTTGTTAATCGCATAAGTATCCAAAACATAATTATATCGACTCAATTAATATCACATGCAGGTAAATTTTAAGTCGCACGGTTCCTAAGATCTCATCCTATGATTGTCGCTGCTATGAGATTGTAAATTCAGAACAGCGTGGACACATGATTTCCAGCATGGACACAGACAGTTCTCTAGAGATCTTCTAACAATATCTCTAACTGTAACAGACAATGCTTTAAAGGTCTTTTAACTCGATATTCTCAACATCTTACTCAATACTAGGTCCAGTTAAAACTATCTTAAATGGGGAGATTTTATAATCATACAAGCTAAGAATTTCAATAAGTCACAAGATAATTCTATTTGAGCTGATATAAATTACAGTAGATTTTATATAGGAGGAAAAACTATTCCAAAAAGCCACAAAATGAAATTCTATTGGAGCTTACTACATGCTGCCAAGCATGCAGCTGTAAAGAGTTTGAATTGTTATAGGTTGGCAAGAATTATTCTTGGCAAGGCCAAACACAAACGCGGGAACTAAAACAGCATACATGCATCAGTACTAGTCGAAAGCTGAGATAAAGAAAGCGCTGTCAATTTACTTCTCCCAACACACACAATTCATAAACGATAGCCTCATATTTGGCTAACGTGACTTAAAGGATAAGAACAAGATATAAGGATAGCAACTTATTAGGATATTGCATGAACTTCTAATATTCCTCCTAAACGAACAGCAAGATTTGGAAGATCAATACATAACTATGTTTACAAGATCTTCAGTTCTGAACACATGGGTTTCAGGTCAATAACACATAGCTTTGTTTTGTAAATTAACTTTCATTTAAAGAATGGATTTTGAACACATGGGTTTCTGAACGAGCGCTTATATGATCATATAAATACGGTGCTTCGACTGGAGCAAGATCTAATGCCCGGATATTTCTAGAACCGATCGAATTCATGGCGGACAGGCCCAGTTAGTTATACAACGAATGTCAACGCATGGATATTATCAGAAGAATACGATTTCTATACCTTATGGAAAATTTCTGCGAGCTCGAATCCCCGGAAATGTTAAATTCTGGATAGAGTTGAACATCTGTTACGACATTATCACCGCCAGTGCCGACCAAAACGGCATCGGCGAGGTCTGAATCAAACCCCGCTCCTAAATCCTGACCCGCTAACTTCTGCAGAGATGCCGCCATAGTTGGATCCGAGATCGAAACCGCCTTTCTAACGACCATATACCATACGGACTCCTTACATAGCCTCCATTGGCAGGTTCAGTGTATCGCCATGTACAGCAATGGAAATAAAGAAAACAAAAGCTTCCCGGGCAGCGCACCGTATAAAAGCTTGTCTGTAGTCCCTACTAGTAGGTCGCGGGTTCAACCCATGCCGCTATTTCCTGTATATCACGATATTATCGCGGGTATCTGATCAACTGCCGCAAACGCCATGGAACGCAATGGGCCCTTGGAATATCTATAATAACTTCGGCATGATTAATCCTGAACAACTGCAATTGCGTTCGGTACTCATAATTGACGCCCACAAACTGCCTTCAATTCTTCTTCCTCCAGCCTCGTTCCCAAGACCTACAAAAAATAAAAGGATAGCCCAGCTTAAAATAAGATCTGCATGATTCAGAAAGAAAAACGTTTTTAGGATCTTGTAAACTACAATCATTAGATATTACACTCAGACTAGAGAATAGACACAGATCGAGTCTCGCAGCGAGTATCATTCGCTGCTTATCGACCCCGTCAAATGATAATGATATGTTTACGTCCTCCAAGGATCTGATGATCCAAAAAAGAAAAATATGAATTTTTTTCTCTTGCGATATTAATGAAATACGCACACACGGTAGTCCCGTCCTGCCCCGTCCCGTCTCGTTATTCCAGTGTTAACCGGCTGGATCTCGTAGCGAGGGTTTTATGATTTCTATCATGGCGAGAACCTCACACGAAAAAGCAAAAAGGCCACCGCAATCTAATCTTCTAAGTAGCAGCCGAATCTCAAGAAGCTGGTCCAGCCAAGCCCCGTTAGCCCACTAAGCCTTTGATGCCGCTCCGTATTCTCCTCCTCTTGGAATAATAATAACGAAGACAAAATCCTCATCATCGTCGTCGTCGTCACGCTATCCAGTCTATCTATCTATCTACCGCCTGGTCACGCTTTCGACTCCCCTCCTCTTCACACTTCAACGCTTGCTTTCCAGATCCGCTCCGAACAGTACCTCCTCCCAGCCCAGCACAGCAACAGCACAGCACAAAGCTTCCGCTTCTGGGTTCGATTATTGACCCAAACCCTGGGCTCCGAATTCCGAGCAGCCCCGTGGAAGCCCGCGAGGGTTTTCAAGAACCGAATCCACCGGTCTAGATCTCCAGGGACTCGAACCGGGGACATATGGACAATGCCCAGAAATACAACACGGATCTATTGCTACTTGCAAAGCAAGATTCGCTGCCGAAACTCCCCATTCACAGAAATCCAATCGAAACCCAGAAGCTCTTATGAACGCCCGCCATGACCATCACAAACAGAAACAGAAATATTATCTTAACCTGCTCTCCATGAAACCACCACAATCAACGCTATCTCTGCCTGCCTCCCATTCATTAATCCTTCGTCCTCGCTATTTATTTCAGCTTCCCCACTCATTCAACACCACACGGTAACGTACATAGCATATTGTCACATTAATAAATATAATATAAAATCGAGATTAACAAATATAATATTCAATCAGTTCGAGTAAAGTATTACGCCCACTTTACCTTTTTACTGCGTTGATTTTTGGAGTACCTCGGTAAAAATGGAAAACGCGAGGCTAACCCCCTTCCTCGCCACACACTTCAACGCATGGCCTCAGTTTTTCTCTCTCGTCTCTTTCTTCCGCCCTTTACGGTTATTGTTTTTTTTCCTCCTTTGTCGTCTCCGTCTCTACACAACTCCGTATTTTTTCTCCTCTTCTGATGATGATGTCGCTGTGATTTTTTAGGGCATACATAAATGTACGTATCATTTACTTCACATGTAGAGAATCCATTAGCCTTTTTAGGGTTGGCTTAAAAAGCACCCCTTCCCCTATGGAATCAAAACCCACTCATCATTCATGACTAGGGATTAACATATTCTTCCCCACACCATAAACAATAGTATAAATCCAAATTACATCAACCACCATCCTCGCAAGCATACATTTTCCCTCTTAAGCCACATTTAAATGATAATTGATAATTAGGTTTTATTGGGTAAATTTTTTATACTTATCAATCACTACTTATTTTATATCAAGCGTTTGTTATTTAAACGGTAATCGATAATTAAGTTTTATTAAATAAAATTTATGTTTTAGTTTTCGAAATAATACAAATGGTTTTGAAAATTAATTATAATATAATAATTAAGTTTTTATTTATTTTAACATTTATATTGAAGTTAGAGATATGTATGGAGGAAGAAAATGATACTAATTTGATAAAAATAACTATCATCTTGATATATTTTTTTATCCGGAGCTTCTTGAGAAGCAACTTATAATTTTTAAAGATTTGGGAAAGTTATGAAATGTAACATACAAAAAGAGTCTTCAAAGACATGTGAAAGTTATAAATGTCAATAAAATGATATATAAGACCAAGGTTAAGATGATCAAATCAAGACAAATCTCTCGCATAGTTAGGATGGTTGCTTTTTAGTATTGTTTTGCTTGGCCTTTTTCCATCTAATGTTATGTTTAATGAACACTTTGCTTGATTACATAATTGTGGGTGTTTTTACTTAAGTTAGCTTGGTTTTTTTTTTTTTTTGGCTACTCTAATTAAGCACGACATGCATAATGCACCGCACACTACCCCCACACACTTGGTGGCTTGCTACACTCCCCCAACGGTGATGTTGCCACCTTGACGACCTCCCGTCAGCATGAGTAATAAAGTTGTCTCGCCCTCTTTAATCCCTCGCATGTGAATTACCAATCTGTGACATGGGCTCACTCCTACTACTATTATGATTTTGAGACATTAACTAGTAGTGATGGTGTCGTCCGACACCATTACTCCCCACACTATGCTCAAATGGATTGCATATTTGACAGTTCCCACCAACAAGGTTCGACATTATGAGTGGTTTCTCTTCCGTTTTTCCCCTACTCTATGCCTTATCTGCTCTCCTAGCCATCATCCTGCTCCTGCTCTTCCTGTCATCTTCATTGCCCTTGCTTTCACCATGTCGCATGGAGGGAAACGACAGTGTGGTCGCAGTCGTCAGGGAGCATTTATTGAACACTTTACCTTGGCCACTATTGCTTCTAGCGTTGAGGCCTATGAGGCCCATACCCTGCCACATATTAGGGGCGAGCTTGGCCTTGCCTGGACCGACGCTCAATTCCTCCGCTATTTCATAGACCACGAAGTTGTAGACGTTGAAATTGGCCAATGGATACCTGACCCTGGCTCATATCACGACCGTGCCACCCTCTACACCAAAACATTGGACTTATATTGGCTTCTAAAAACCATGAATGGGAAAGTGCTCGTGGAGCGAAACGAGGCACGTGAGGAATTTTTCTTGCAATTAGACGAGATGCAAATGAATATTTTGAATTTAAGTAGGAAGATGGATCGCCTCCTGAGCGCGATTGTGGATGGTATTGGTCTGAGTCATGGTTGTTCAAGCACCATTGAGCCTCCTCTTGAGGGTCCTCCTGGTTCGTCTCATTAGGCTCTATGATTTTGCTAGTTTATTTTTGTTTATATAGTATAAATGGGTGTGAGGCGGTCGCCCCACCTTCGTTTAGATATAGACAAAGTCCTAGAGCTAGTATGCATGGTCTGACAAACAATGTGAATTATAAAGGATCTTTGGTTCTGTTTTTTGAACTTATGGTCTGTCATGGTAAAATTAAATTGTTATTTTGTGAGTGCTCGGGTTTCCCAAGTGGTCGACCAGTCAAATTCATTGTATAATTTCCTCTTTTTACACTAATAGAAAACTTTGGATTGGATAATTCACTAAAAAAAAAAAAAAACAATTTGGAGGAAGTTCTTTGGTATAAATATCTTGGAGTTGACATTCATCACAAACTCTTCATTGGAAATATAATATTGATAAAATGAACTATAGTATTAAAAGAAGGACCAATGGAGGTTGGAAATCCTATTTTAGTGTTGAGAACAACCAGAAAGATGCATACTTTTGGTTCTAGGAAAAAATAAAGTCCTCTTTGATATGCTTGTTACTTGATCGATCTTTATATGGCTATGAAGTTTGGGGTTGTAGTATTTTTAAAGAAACTTGGAAGAAAATCAAGAAAATATGAAAGCATTTTATAAGTAACACTCTTAAAATTGTTTAATCATCCTCTTCAACATTGGGCTTCCACCCAATGAGAATAAGGCTATGATCAAGTAACACGCCTTACCTAGTACTCTTTATTGAGTTAGATGTGCTTCCATGGAATCTAAAGTCACAATTAGATATTTAGATTATAAAAATAAATTTCTCAAGTTAATCAAGGATATTGAATCCTTCCAATCCTCCTCTTATACATTGGCATTCCACCCATTAAGCGTGAGGCTATGATCAGGAAACACTCCTTCATTGAGTTGGGTGTACTTCGGTGAAATCTAAAGTCATGATTATATATTTAGATTATGAACACAAATTGCTCAAGTTAAGCAAGGCTAGGCTCCCTCTTATTGATTTTATTACAATGGACTTAAAATAGGTTGGAATTTAGGGATTGTGAGGCTTGGATTTTAAACTATTGTGGTTACATAATTTAAGAAGATAATTAAATTAATAATTTCAACAATATTAAATCATAGAATGTTTTCATCTACATCCATGCAAGACTATATATAAGATATATGGGACCATATGAAGAATTACAAAAAAAAAATCGCATTAAAGATAGTTTTGTCTCATTTATCTCAAAGTTGTGTCAACTTTTAATCAGGGATGATTTTAAGTATGGAAAATTATTTTTAAATGTAGAAACCTTGGCGAATCCTACTAATCCTTCATATGCCAACTATAAATGTTTGGCGATATTTTTGTAAAAATATTCAAATTTCTAAGGATTTTATATAGTTTTTATAAAATTTTGGTGATTTTTAAGGTAAAATAATTTTATGCTATAGAATTTGGGTGAATCATTTTTAAAATAGCAAATATCGTTTTTGGAAAAACCATGGAAAATTAGCCCATGAGCGAAATTTAGCCTCTAAAATCATCCCTGCTTTTAATGTACTATGAAATTTTTGATTGTGTTCTAAAATATCCTTAATATAAGGGTTAGTTTGTTTTGTTGAGAAACTCAACAAGCTATGTAATCTACTCAAATATCCATGTTGAATTGAATGCGTATGTCTTACTTCTACATAAATAAGACAATGCAGTATCCCATGCACCTCATCCTCAATTTTTCCTTGTTTGCAAAATAGACATATAGGCATTATTCTTATTCATATTTTTCTATTTCCTTATCTCCATTGCTAGGTGATTAGACTTTAGCCCAAATTTGCATATTATAAGTAACCATTGGGTTGAGTTGATCTTACATTGATAGAATCTCATTTTCTCATAGGGATATTGACACACTTCTCTATCATTTTATTTGTACCAAGTCTCTAATGGTTATAAATGGCTCATTGATAAAATCTTTTTATGTTCAATTCCCCATTTTTTAAACCATTTCATTTTGTGAGAGCATCAACCCTTATATTACTAGGAATTTTAAATTTAAAACTCGTAATGATAATGAAATCATTAATAAGAGGAAGTACTTGAAATACTAAAATGATTTTATAAATCCTAATTTGGTTGAGCAAAACTAGTTTTCCAACTTTATGAGCCTAAACAACAAAAGTGATATTGCCAACATCATAACCAATGTTCACGACCTTCATATTGAAATTGATCATCAATATAACCTAAAAACACCTTGGGATGGATGAATTTGTGAAATTTGTGATACAAAGGAGGTTGAGAATGAACACCATTTTCTTCTAACTTGTTTGGCCCTTAATAATATGGGATATAACTTTACCTAGCTTTATAACTTCATTATCTTCAAGATCTCTTCACTTATGAAAACCATAATGATCTTGATATTTTCATTTTTTTCCATGTTTAAATATAGAAATGGCACTGTGAAATATTTAATCCCCCTTTAATTATGTGATTAACCTCATTGATCTTAGGGGATGGTAAACATCATCATAAGAACATAATAATTAATATCAAAATTGAGAAATTTCTTCATATTACTTCATATACTAATAAAAGCACTGCCTTAAGAGAAGGTAGGCTTAAGATGGAGTCTATTGGTTTAACCACTAGTAAAAATAGTGACTTAAGAAAAGGTAGACTAAAGATGGAGTCTCTTAGCTTAACCACTGAAAGATAGAGGAGGAGGTGGCTCTTCAAACTATACATATTATTCAAAGTAAAATTACAACTAAATTTAAATTTAAAGAAAAGTTATGGTACAATGAAGAAGTTAGAGTTAGAGTTTGAAAAACTTTGAAGAATTTGAGAGTTAGAGAAACTTATATAATATAACTATATTATTAAGTTAAAAAAAAAGTTAAGGTACAATGAGGAAGTTATAGTTAGAGTTTGAGAAACTTGGAAGAATTTGAGAGTTAGAGAAACTTATATAATATAAGTATATTAATTATAGTTAGAGTTTGAGAAACTTGGAAGAATGAGAATTAGAGAAACTTATATAATATAACTATATTATTAAGTGTAAGTTAAAATATTAGATTTACATTTCTAATATATCCGATTTAAAGAATAAAATTAATATGGTTGAAATACAAACAAATCATCATGAGTTTCATTGTGGAGTTAGATTAGCTCTTAAATACCACGTAAAAAATCACTTTACGTAAATATAAAATACCACGTAAAATATCACGTAAATATAAAATGAAAATCTCTTTCTTTTCTAATGCCTTCCTTGTATTATTAATAATCTTTATAAGACTTTGAAAAGTTGATTTTAAATATTTTTAATTATAAAAAGAATAGGTTAAAACTAATTAATTATTTTTAATTTTAATTTATTTTCTTGAAATTTGATAAAATACATTATCATTATTATAAATATATTTATAAAAAAATTTAAATAACTCTATAAAAATGATGATAACTCTATAAAAATGATGATGATAACTATCCAAACCAAATTTGATTTATATGACCTAAATAATGAAGCAACATAAATATATTTATTTATTAATCTATTTTAATAAATCAATTTTATAAACTAATAAATTGGAAATAAAGTTTTTAATGATATTAAATATTATAGACGTTATGAAAATACCAATTTTGATTTATATGACCTTAATAATGAAGCAACATAAATATATTTATTTAATAATCTATTTTAATAAATCAATTTTATAAACTAATAAATTGGAAATAAGGTTTTTAATGATATTAAATATTATAAACGTTATGAAAATACCAATTTTGATTTATATGACCTTAATAATGAAGCAACATAAATATATTTATTTAATAATCTATTTTAATAAATCAATTTTATAAACTAATAAATTGGAAATAAAGTTTTTAATGATATTAAATATTATAGACGTTATGAAAATGAGATTTGATATCATTTATATTTAATTATATATATTTTCTTAAATATAATTGAAGTGTATTATAATTGTCGAGTGAAAATTTTATGTATGGAGATTTAATAGCTTTGCCGTATGATAAAAAAATCATTTACTATTAAAATGTAAATATCATATTATATAATATTTTATATTTTTAGTTTATTGAAAAAATATTAAGGTAAGGAAATATCATATTATATAATATTTTATATTTTTAGTTTATTGAAAAAATATTAAGAAAAGGAAATATCATATTATTAAAATGTAAATATTATATTATATAATATTTTATATTTTTAATTTATTGAAAAAATATTAATGTTAGGAAATATCATAGTATATAATATTTTATACTTTTTAATTTATTAAAAAATATTAATCTAAGGAAATATCATATTATATAATATTTTATATTTTTATCATTTTATATAATATTTTGTACTTTTTAATTTATTGAAAAATATTAATGTAAAGGAATGTTTTTAATAGTTTAGAATATTAAAAATGTAAATATAGATTTCTTTTATTTTCAAATTTATTAAAATAAAAAATTATATAGATAAGAGTGTGTTACTTTTGTGACATTAAAAAAGTTGAAGATGAAAAGCACTTTCTCTAAAATTGTCCAATCTATACTCATATTGGATCTTATTTTCAAAATATTTGTCACACTACAACCTTCCTAACATCTTAACTCAACAAAAGTATGGTGATCTTGGAAAGCTTCTCTTAATGTTTTTCGAGCACATAAACAAAATTCTAAAGAATCACAAGTAATCACTTACCCTCTTAAGGTCTGATAGACCAATTTGATCTTAGTGGGCATTAATCTTCATTATAAAATTTAATTTAATGGTTTTCAATTTTTATTTTATTTCAGTTTATTATTATTAAAGATGGGGTTACATACATTTCATTCATATTAGTTAAGTGAAGTGGCTAAATAAAAAAGAATTTAAGCAAAGCTCAACTAGATTGAAAGATCCAACAAAGGCATTGCAATAAAAATGACTGCTAACTTACATATTGGGTGCATGTATGTCCCTTTTGAAAAAGAAAGGAAAGCATTGGTTGATCATCAATAATTTGTTAATTGTTGGGGCTATGCTTTGCACATTCCCCTAAGTTAGTGACACACAATCTATTGATAACTTCTGTTTTCTCTAGCTTATCATGGTTAGTTAGCACATTGATGGGGTGGATGTGGACATCAAAGTTGTCGTTTTCAAATCAATATTACGCACAAAATTATGCCACACTTTGATCCTTCAGAAGTTATCTCTCTATATAGTACTTCTCTCTAAAAGTAAGGTATCGATCCAATCCAATCCAACCCTTTACATCTAGTCATTTCACACCGCCCATTTTTCATTATGAAGAATCAAACATTCGATCGAGTGACACACCAATTCATTCTTATAATTCCTCTTACCTTTATAAACAAGAATTTATTTATGTCGTAATGACATAAACATGTCATAGGGAAAATGAATGATATATATAGTGGTTGAGATGGTGCATTGCCATACAAACAACCTAGGTTCAAACTCATATGGGTAAGCTCAACGAACTTAACACATGTCTTACAAGCCAAATTGGTTTAAGTGGATTGTAATAAGACATTTTGTCATTTATTTCAGTGGGTGTAGAGCCCTTATGTGTGTAACTAAAGGTGTTTGACTTGCAATGATTGGTTTCCTTTTGCATCAAAAGAGCTTAACATATGTGTTACAAGCCAACTTGATTTAAATGGATTTTGATAAGATACTTTAGTGTCATTTTTATATATACAAAGATTTGTGAATGATTATTATTTAGCCCATATTAAATTTATTATTACTATATATTTAGTAATGTATAACACATTATATTGGATCGACATCCCTTAATGTGAGTGTTATGGATGGACAAAACAAACATTAGAATTAAAATATATACATTACAATCTCTTTAATACTAGGATGTAAAATGCACCTCTTTTTCTAATGTAATAAA
This sequence comes from Picea engelmannii, assembly GCA_009831015.1. Taxonomy (NCBI): domain Eukaryota; kingdom Viridiplantae; phylum Streptophyta; class Pinopsida; order Pinales; family Pinaceae; genus Picea; species Picea engelmannii. The sequence goes on along the minus strand of ML780876.1, from coordinate 389,009 downwards.
ACACTCTCTCTTTCATTTATTTTTACATGGAATAAAAGAAAATGCAAAATTTCTATCTCTCTTCTCTTTTTAACTTATAATATTTTAATAAAATATATATATCATAACATTAAAATACTAGCATAATAGCTATATACCTTTAAAATATTAACATGATAGGCACATATAAATAATTGGTGTAAGTAGTTAACATAATTGTTGTCATCTATCATTTACATTTACCTTTGGTGAAGTTTAAGTTAACTTGCTTAAGTTGATTAATGCTTTCATTATGAAAGTTACTAAGGGTGTGGGTAAATGCATTGTATTTGGTATAGGTGGGGGTGTGGGTAAATACATTGTATTCAGTAGAGGTGGAAGCATAAATTTGGTTGTTGTAAATATTTGAATAGGTATCTGTTTAGGTTTATATAAATATATTATATATTTATAGTCCATAATATTAGGTAGAAAATATTGAAAATAAGATATAAATTTGTATTTATATGATATTGTTGAAGGTGAGAAGAAATAGACCAAATAATTTAATAAATTGAAAATTTTATTTTAAATTTATTATTTTTTAAACATTATTTTCTAATCAATTATTCATTAAATTTTTTTTAATAATAATAAAAATATGAAAAATAAGACATATTAATATTTTATTATATAAAAGTTTGTTAGAAAATAAAATTTATTAATAAATATGAAATTTGAAAAATGAAATATATTGATACTCTATTATATAAGAGTTTGCTGGAATGGTAGGTGGTAGCATGTAGAGGTTATTTGTATTTTTATATTTTACAAGTGTCACATAAAACACAAACGTACATATTATTGTCAACATTTATGAGAGAAAATAGTAAAACGCGATATCCTTCTTTATAAATTTGTGGTCCAATACATGTACACATTTTATTTCATATGATGATGTCTTTTTGTCTAAAACTATTTATAAAAAACATTAAATTAAAAAATAAATAAGCCATTTCAATAAAATGAGTTTATATTGTGTTAATATAACATTAAAATTAATGAAAAAAATAATATTTAAAAAAATGGGGTAAATGGGTATTGCCATGATCGTTGGGACCATTACAATGAATCGCGTCACTTAGGGCTTCAAAGTCTTAAGAGAGTCCCATCCAACCCGAAGGTGGAGGCAGTGTAGCATGGATAGTGATGGCGAAGTACTAGGGGGAGGTTATGAAGCTTGTCCACAAGTAAAGGCACCAACACATTTTTTTTTGTCGGAATGCATGTGATGTGATGAGACCTTAGGACCTCACCCCACCCCTTCCCTTCACCAAGTTAACTCCTTAATGCACACATGCCACCATGGCAATGACAAGGGTTGAATGAGGAAACTGACAACGACCCTTATTACCCTAAGTGTCACTTTTCATTTGTCATTTTCTTTTGAGACTTATACTCCCCAAACAAAGTAATATTAATATAATTAGAATTAGAGGGAGATGCCCATTGACTATACAAGTACACATGTAAGTTATAGTGACAAATGGGGGCCTCTCATTACTTTACTAGGAGCTTGACATTAGTGGAGATATTTTATATCTACGCATATTGAGTGAGTCCTTAGTATTACAACTTGGAAAGAATATTTTGCATCATTGTCCTCTTAGAGTAATGTTTCCCATGCTTTATATGATTTTTTAAGGGACTTCATCAAATTCTTATCCCAACCCCTCGATCTATGTGCCATGAACCTTATCACACCACTCTTGACAAGTACATGGATGTTTTGTAATGGTATTGTCTACTCTATGTCCCACTGTACATATAAAAATTTGCTTTGTATATTGCATTTCACCTACCATAATCAGCCTTTTCACATGTAAATTAATTATAGGCATTGCCATTCTCAAACACATTTTTCCTTCCTCTTTATGTGTTGATGTTAATGCGCAGGAAACTTTTTTTTACATAAGCACTCATTTATATTTATATTGGGAAATGATAAAGATACATGTTTAAGTTGTGTGGTTTTTATGTTCGTAACAGACATATCAAATTGGTAGGTTGAAGTTTTGTGTATTGTATGAACGAGATTCATGTTAAATGGTAGAATTTTAGAATTTTAACTATGTTTGTAAGGAGAATATTACTTTGCAAAGCATTCATATGATAAGATGGTAGAACACGTGAAATTTAGAGTGCGTTTAATAATTATTATCATCATCAATTTATATTGATTAACTTAAATATTTTCCTAGATTAAACAAATTAGTTCTCACAATCTAAATATTAAAAAAAAATGAGAAAGTTTTGTTTTTTTCTTCAAAGTCTAAGCTAATAAATTTGTTTATAAAATTTGAAATCTCCCCTATCAAACTAAACTAGTGCTATGCGAGTATCGTGGTGTGTCTTTACATCTATGCTATGCTAATGGGTTGAGTTGTGAAATGGAAAAGAAGATTGACAAATTGATTAAAATTGTTTTTAATAAGGAGTGCCCACGGATAGGAGAAGTTATGTGGATAAAACTATCCAAGGAGTTTATGATTTGATTCTATTGAACTTCACATTTAGTGATTACTCATTAACCAAAGAAATGATGAGACCCATGGAGACATGTGATGAGATAATTTTGGATACTTAGTGAAAGCACATTTTATTGAATGTGTGGGAGCAATTAAAATATAGGTCTTATGATTTATGGTTCATTTAAGAAACCATGTGTTTATCATGCGAGAAATATGGTGATAAAAAACCTTTGGGAAATATGTAGGTTGTTTGAAGCTAAAGGGGTCATGTTTATGAGGCAGTCAACAAATAGCATGGAAAATAAGTTTCACATTGACTATCTTGGATTTAAGTTACCAAGATAATGTATATTACAATAAATTATTTTGTGCATGAGTACAGACCATTATGCAACACTTTTGGAATACCTAAATAATTGATGTAACATGGGAAGGAGAAATATGCAAGCTTGATGGATCTGTATTTATGACAAACATCATTAATGCTTCAATTCAAAGTTTAAACAAGTCACGTTAATATTGTTATAAAGAATTACCAAGCTTATCAAGGTATATTTCGTGATGATAGTGTTTTGGTTTCGCTCAATTTGATTGAGTTGTTGTTTATGTCATCAAAAGTGAGAGACATTGTCAATGCCGAAAAGGAATAGAATGTTATGTTGAATGCAAACAAGGAAAATCTAATTAAAGACATGTGAGAGATGAATCAGTATTGGAGTAATTGAGTGCAAATTCATTTGTTGCATATGCAAACTTGAGAGAATTAGTTTGCAAAGCTTGTGTATTGGTTGCATTGTCAAGAATTAGTTGGAACTTTGCAATAAGGAAGTTTAATGTAAATGAATTTATGTCATGAAGAAAATAACACAAGGTCATCAATATAGTTACAGTTATTTTTTTCATATATAATTGAATGAAAAAATTACATAGACGTATGATTCGCCTCTTTATAAATGGGAAAAAAATAAAAATATATATTTTTGATGTAAATAGAATAATAATTACATCAAATATATTTATGCCTAATTATCCTTCTATTAATCAAAATCTTCCATAAATAAATCTTATGTTTTTCTTTCCACACAACTTTAAGACATACAAATAGGTAAGAGTTTTGAAATGCACAAGAGGATGCTATTTTTTTAATGAGACGATTGAGAATATCGAATGAAATAATGGATGCTATTTTTTTTAATGAGACGATTGAGAATATCACATGAAATAATGAAATAGGTTAATGAGTTGTTAAACGGAAGAGACAAATGGTGAGAAAGAGTTATTCTTTGGTCAAGGTATATGGGTGAATAGGTCCTTATTTTAAGTGAAAACCTTATTTGAACCAAGATTGTAAATGAAAATGTTGTAGCTAATTTGAAGTGAATGAGAAGATAAGTGAGAGTATAATTCAAATTATTTGTATTAATAAGTATTAAAATATTGTCATCCTTTCATATAGGGTAGATAATGAGATTAATAATAATAATGATATATTTTTAAGGTCACGATTAAGTCAGATAATAAATTGGTGTACGAGATCTTTTTGTTTGTAGGACAAGGGACCTCTCCGCTTAGCGATTTGACTGGTAAAGTCTACATAGGTATACCCTACCCCCCTCTAGATTTGAATGTGTGACCTCTTAGGAGGAAACACTTGTTCTTAACCACTAGGCCCACTTAGGATGTATTATAATCTAACTTTAAGGTCACGACCAAACCAAACACCAAATTGGTGTATGAGACCCCCTTATTTGTGGGACAAGAGACCCCCCTCCGCTGAACGATTTAACTGGTAAAGTCTACGGAGATATAAATACCCTACCCCTCTCTGGATTTGAACTTGTGACCTCTTAAGAGGAAACACATGTTTTTAACCATTAGACCCACTCAATATTCAAAAGGAAATTAAAAAGAATTTAAATAGTTTCTTGGATTTATACAACATGAGTGGGTCTAATGGTTAAGAACATGTGTTTCCTCCTAAAAGGTCACATGTTCAAATCTAAAAGGGGGTAGGGTATGTATACCTCCGTAGAATTTACCAGTGAAAATCGTTGAACGAAGGGGATCTCATATACCAATTTGGTGTCTGGTTTAGCCGTAACCTTAAAAATAGATTATTATTATTATTATATTCTAATAATGAAAAAGAAAGTAAAATAATTATAAGTTGTATTCTCTTTTGGATCACATGTGCCAACAAAAACAAAGGTGTATTTAGTTCGAACATTGAGAAGTACATTAAATAGGATGGTTCAATGTGGTGTTTACCCCAAAAAAAACAAATTGATTCTTGTGTGAAGTGCTCTTCTTTGATATGTTATTTAGTTGCCTCATTCTCATGTTCTTAGGATTCGTTCATAAAAGTAGATTATGGCAACAAATTAACAAGTAAGATGAATGGTTGATGAAATACTTTTTGATAATTCCTACATTCGTGATTTTGTAGGATTTAGGTTCTTGTGACATTTAGATTGCGGTAACAAATTAATGGTTAAGATGAATGGTTGATGAAATACTCTTTGATAAATCATACATTAATGATTTTGTAGGATTTAGGTTCTTGTGACATTTAGATTGCGGTAACAAATTAATGGGTAAGATTAATGGGTAAGATGAATGGTTGATGAAATACTCTTTGATAAATCATACATTAATGATTTTGTAGGATTTAGGTTCTTGTGACATTTAGATTGCGGTAACAAATTAATGGGTAAGATTAATGGGTAAGATGAATGGTTGATGAAATACTCTTTGATAAATCATACATTCATGATTTTGTAGGATTTAGGTTTTTGTGACACTTAGCAACATTATTGTTGTGATTACTTAGCACAATTAATTGGTAGTGTTTTGCTTCCCAAATTTAGCTTTGTAAATTTTATTGGATATTTCAATAATAATTTATTGGAAAATATTTAAATATGTTATTGCAAATAAAATGAGGTTATGATTTGTTGCCCAGTTTTTACTTGTGATGAGATTATAATATTAGAACCATGTCACTTTAATTATGGAAAATAACTAAGAAAATTAGAACAAATTGTAATAGTGAAAAGAAGATGTTATAAACACTAATATTTACTTTAGATAAATCCACGAGGGAAAAAATCTAGAAAGAAATAATATTTATGTCTTGTTCTTTGTATTTTTWTTTTTTTTTGTAACTAGGGGAATCAATAATAACGACAGCATCGTACTCGCGTGACATGGGGTCGAATCCTGTCGATTGCCTTATAACCTCTAGGGAGAATCGCACCGCYCGCAAGCATGCCTTCGGATAAATCGAGGTGAGAATCGAACTTGAGATCTCTTTTTACATATTTCATTCCATTTACACGACACTTGCCAATTTGTCTACACCCCTGCGGGCATATTTTGAAATTTATAATTATGCATAATAGAAAGATATATTTTCTCACTGTGGAGAAAATAGACATTGTGACCTCTAATAGGTCATTGTAGGTTCATCTTCTTCTTATGTTCTTCTTTGATATATCACTCCTTTGTACTACTAAACTGTGGATTATAAAATCATGACAATGGGAATGAAACCACTTTCTCTCCTAGCAACTGAGATTTTAACAACAACTACTAGCCATTAAGGTTAGGGTTAAGGATTTTTTGCATTTTCCAATTCCTAATCAGGGGTAGGGTTTTGGATCCTCTAGGATATTCTTGAAATTACATACATGACTAACTTCACATGTGTAAGTAAGGAAAGATGATGTGGCATCTACTAGGTATTGTGGTGGTCAAAGAAAAAGTCAAATTTCCACAAGCATAACTCCTTCATATGAACTCTACTTGTGGTGATATTTGGACCATTAGAAAGCTATTAATCCGAATTTATGAGTGGAACAAAATGAAACACAGATCTATAACATTAACATAAAGATACAATGAATAATAACAGAGATAGAATGAAACTTAACTTTTATTCAATAAAGAAATCTATTGAAACTGTAAAATGCAGAATGAAACAATCTTGCTCAAATGGTGGTAGCTAATCTATGAGAAGAGATGTGGCGGCTACATGCATTCTCCTGAGCACATTACAATGAGGTCTCTAGGCCTTTTTAGCATCAAGAAGTAATAAAAAAAACCTAGACATCCAAAAACCTAACCCTAGGAGATGAAGCGCCAAAAGTCATGTGGGCCCCGATGGGGTAAGTTGGTACATCAACTTCCCTGGGTCGTAACTTTTGCATATGATCTTTGTTTTAGGCTCATGATAGCCCATTGAAAATCTCTATCCGAGGACTACACATTTTGTTGCCACACTCTAACTTTGTCTATAGTGTGACTGTGGCGGGCCCAAAAAACATTGTTTAGGGCCTTAAAACGACCCCGAAAGTTTAGGACCCAAAAAGCTAGAAAAAAACTGCCAAGATGAAAATTGTATGTGATCCAGTTGGAAGAGGTGGGTGGCCACCGATATCCACCTGGATCAATCCTCCCCCCTTAGGAAGAAATGGTCTCCATTACGTTGAGTTGCCCCATCAGATGAAGAAATTTCTGTTGAATTTGGCCCCGGATGAGCCACTTGCCTTGGTGCAGGAATTGCCCCGCTTTGACAACACGATAAAGCTGAAGCTTCTATTGGCGAGTGCCCTTGACCTATGTGTCCATTATCTGATCAGTGGATTCATGTTCCATGCAGTCAAGGTTGAGCTATGTCGATTTCAATTGTTCTACTATCTCTGAGGTGTCCAATAATGGTGGAAAGTATGGCCGAAGGAAGTCCACATTAAACACTAGGTGCAAGCCAAGGAAGGGGAGAATGTTGAGCTCAAAAGCATTGTCACTCACAACCTTGGTGATGGTGTAAGGTCCATAGTAGAGTGGACGAAGCTTCCAATGGGGTCCTGTAAGGCGTTCTTTTTGCAAATGCCACCAAACTTTATCTCCCACCTAAAAATCCTCCTCATTTCACTCTAGTATGTCCAATTAACTGAGGATTGCATGACTAGTTGACTAAGACTAGGTGGAAGTTAACTTGGGTAATAGCCTATGTGTGTCCAGATCTCTCTAGACCACCACTATGGTGAATAGGATTCTCCTCTATTGTACATTAGTTCATCCATGCAGATTATATTGTGTGCATTTTATCATTCTTTCATTTGGTTAATACAATTTCTCATTCTTTCTCTCCAATGTTTCTCTCTTCTTCTCACCTTTGCAAGCTGTGTATGTTATTTTGCTATATATATTTTCTATGTAGGTATTCACCACATATTACATGGTATCATATCCCACAGGTTGCCAGGAAGAAGGCACATTGACACTTTGTTTTTAGGTACTGAAGATTGAAGAACACAGGAAGAATGGAATTTCCATTGTTTTCAATTCTAATGTTGTACAATTACTTCAAATGGAAGAAAAAGATGGAGATTTTGATTAGAGGTAGATGATTGTACATGTTGACCATGGCTACGGAAACAGAAACCACATCGGCCATTGAAAAATACAAATACCTCAATAAAATGGATGAGGCTTATGGAGCCCTTTGCATGCACATGTCTCTTGATTTGTTGTTTCATGTATCTTCTTGCAAAACTCCAAATGAGATCTGGACCACCATGGAAGCACTCTTTTTCAAACAATATGAGATGATAGGCCACATGCTCGAGTTTGAAATACTTGTATTAGATCTAAAAATCTTTGAAAACTTCCAGGATTTTTTCACAAAGTACAAGGATTTGCTTCTGCAACTCAAGGCTTGCAGGGTCAACATATCAAACGAGGAAAAGTGAATGCTTCTCACCATTTTTTCAAAACTTGGTATGGATTATTTATTCTTTGTTTCGACATTCCACACTCAGAGGTTCACTGCTAGAGCATCCTGAAATATTCCCTCATTGGAGACCTTCATTGAGGCCTTGACGCAGGAGCAAGATAAACTCATCAACATGGGTGTAATCTAGAACTCAAAAGTGCATGAACTTGTTGTGAATGATGGAAACAACTCTCAAAATTAGAGATCCAAGAAAAAGGGAAAAGGAAAGGTGCATGCAGATCCTAATAAGGAAGGGTACTCCAAGCCCTTCAATGATTCCTCTAGATCCAAAGGTGGAAAAGGAAAGAAAGGGAAGAAGTGTACCTACTGAAATCGAGGATTCTATCCAGAATTTGCATGCATGAAGAAGCAGATAGATATTATGGTACATATTCTTCAGAAGAACAACCTTGGGAATCACATTCCCGAGCGTGAAAAGAAGAAGCCAAAAGATCAATCCCCCAGAGGTAATACTCATGCATTATTAGATGTTCACTCTTATCTTGATGCTTGGATCGTGGATTCAGGCACATCCCATCATATGTATTCTACACATGATTTATTATCTTCTTTGACTACATGCAATGGTCCTCCTATCCTCATGGGGGATGACTCTCTAGTTGAGGTCTCCAGAGAAGGGAGAGTGGAACTATATCATGGAAGTTTTGAGAACGTCCTACATGTTCCCAAACTTTCTGTGAATCTACTCTCGGTGTATCAGATTACATAGTCTGGCTCAGGAAAAAAGGTGGAGTTCACACCAGACTCTGTGTCCATATTTGAGATTCAAGATAACTCCAAGGTTGTTGTCGGGGAGGTAAATCATCAATCTCGGTTATACATTTTTTATAAGTTTATTGAACCTGATTCCTCTGTACTACTTACGCATGCTGATGATAGTAGTAGATTATGGCACAAGAGGTTTGGTCACCTGAACTTTAGGTGCATGCAACAACTTAACAAGAAATGGATGGTCACCGGGTTGCCTAATATCCACTTTTTTGAAGGGGTTTTTGAAGGATGTGTCCTTGGAAAGCATCCTCAAGAGAAGTCTGAGAAAGGGAAGGCTCACATGGCCTCCTCTCCATTGGATCTGATTCATAGTGATCTCATGGGTCCATTCCCGCATCCATCCATTGGTAAGGAAAGGTACATGCTTACATTTTTGGATAATCACTCATGTTATGCTTGGGTATTTTTTCTTGGACATAAGTCCAAGGTCTTTGAGAATATAAAATAGTTCAAAGAACTTGTTGAGACTCAATCAGGGAGAAATATAAAATCCCTCCATACAGATAATGGGGGGGAGTATGTCAACAAATATGTTTAGAATATTTGTCTTGAGGCTGAGATACAATTGCAACATACAGTACCATACACTCCACAACAGAATGAGGTTGCTAAGAGGAAGAACATATCTCTCAAGGAGATGGCCTCTTGCATGTTGCATTCAAGGTCAATTCCTCGCAAGCTTTGGGTTGAGGCACTTAACTGCATTAGATACATCCAAAATAGATCTCCCCACAAATATGTTAAGGACCAGACTCCTTTTGAGGTTTGCAGTGGTAACAAACTGAAAGTCACTCACTTTCGTGTCTTCAACTCATGTGCATGGGCCCAAATTCCCTGTGAAAATAAGAAAGCACTAGATCCATAGAGTATTGCATATATCTTTGTTGGATACCCAAATGGTGTGAAGGGATACAGACTTATTAATATCTCCATGGACCAACTCATATTGAGCGCAGTGTTTAATTTGTGGAAAGTCTCTTGCATGCTCCATAGGTGCCACAGGCATATACATTTGTCCTTCCACCAGTTCGATATGATGAGTCTGCAAATTTGAACTCTACTTTATATATGAGTTCTGATACAAATTTGGACGATTCATAACATGTAGATGCACATTCACTATAGGAATGTGAGGATCCAGAGAAGAGGCCCAAGTGGGCACAAACCACTCTTCAGGATGCAGAAGATCTTATTGGGGATCTAACAGATCTCAGGAGGACTCGATCTCAATTCAAGGAGCCTCCTCATGTACTCACAACCACTGAGCCAATGTTTCCTATGAACTATTATGTGGCTTAGTCTTCATACCCACAGACCTATGACAAGGCTGCATGGAATCCCTTTTGGGAATCATCCATGGAGGAGGATTACAACTCCGTCCTTGAGAACCAGACTTGGGATCTAATTCCGCTTCCTTCAGGAAGGAATATTTTCAGATGTAGATGGGCCTACAAGACCAAGAGTGTAATGGATGGATAAGTTAGAAGATACAAGGCAAGAATATTTGCCAAAGGTTTTCAATAGATCCATGGAATAGGCTACGATGAGACATTCTCTCCAGTAGTGAAGATAGATTCCATTCGTTTGGCCCTTGATATTGCAACAACCAGAGGATGGGAATTCCATTAGATGTATGTGAAGAAAACATTTCTTCACATAGATATCTCAGAGGAGATTTACATGGAGCATCCACTTGGCTTCATACATGATTCATCTTTGATTTGCAGGCTCGAAAAGTCTCTCTATGGCCTCAAGCAAGCGTCGAGAGTATGGTATGCCAAGATAGACTCCTACTTGTTGTCCTAGAATATTATGAGACACAAATTTGATCCAAATGTCTACATTCTTATGACTAATGCTTCACTTCTAATTCTAGTTCTTTATGTGGATGATATTTTGATCACTGGCTACTCAACTTCATCGATTGTTGTGGTGAAGAGGATTCTTCATGATAGGTTTTTGCTGACGGACATGGGTCCAATTCATTGCTTCCTTGGTCTCAAGATTATTCAAGATGCTTAAGTCATGAATATATATCAAGCCAGGTATGCTCGGGATCTCATGGAGGGATTTCACATAACAAACTGCAAGTCCCTTCCTATCTAGGGTAATAATTGAGGATGGAGGGAACACTCCACTGGTTGAAAACACTCTATACAGACAAATCATGGGGATTTTTTGGTATCTCTCTCAGTCTCGACCAAACCTATCATATGCAGTGGGAGTAGTCTCTAGGTTCATGTAGGAGCCGCATGAGTTACACTGGAAGGATGCAAAGCATATCCTTCAGTACCTTCAGTGAGCCATCAACTATGGGATTCATTATGTACCAAGTTCTGCATTGGATCTCATAGGATTCACATATTCTGACTGGGCAGGTGAAAAAACTGATCACAATTACACATTCAAATACATTCTCAGTTTGGGTTCAGGGCCCATCTGTTGGTCGTGAAAGAAGTAGTTTGTTGTTTCTCTATCTCCAACTAAGGTCGAGTACTGAGGATTATTTAACATTACCATCCAGTCATTATGGCTACATAAATTCCTTACATATTTGGGCATCCAGTTCCACATACCGACTATCATTTTGTGGAGATCCAAAGTACTCTCAAGTTTTGCAGAGACCCAGTGCATCGGAAGTGGAAAAAACATATCAATATCCATATGCACTACATCAAATATCTATTCCACGAGAGGATAATTGACCTACAATTCTATCCTTCCTCTGAATAGACTCCTGACATCTTCACTAAGACTTTCACTGAGCATAAGTTTCACTCTTTGTGTGATCATCTTGGAGGGATGGACATAATTGCTTAGCAACTATATTTTCTTATTTTGATGCATTGCACCTTGAGGGGGTTTTTTTCCCATGAGGTTTTCCCTCTTTCATCATTTTATTTCAATGTTCATTAGTTACATTGTTTTTGGGTACCTAACATGGCCCTTGTTTCCAGGACCCATTCTTCATTACCCCATAGTAGTGTTCATTGGGGTGTTGGAGATATTACACACACCTAGGATGTTTTTCCTTATTTTCCCATGTTTATTAATCATTATTGAGGGTCTCCTATTTTTCAGGAACATCTCCTACATTCTAGGAGAATATTCTCTCTAGTTGATTAGTGGAGTGGAGTCATTCAATGTAACTTTGGTTTTATCACCAAGTAACCTCAGGATCATCACCATGAATGCACTCTTACCTTGGGATCATTACCAGGAAGGCACATTCCTTGTGAATTCTTGATCTCCTTTTGATTTCACTCCGATCTGTCCAATTAACTAAGGATTGCATGACTAGTTAACTAGGATTAGGTGGCAGTTAACTTGGGTAACTACTTGTGTGTGTCCATATCTCTCTAGACCACCACTATGGTGCATTGGATTCTCCTCTATTGCACACTATTTGATCCATGCAGAGTATATCATGTGTATTTTATCGTTCTTTCATTTTTTTAATACAATTTCTCATTCTTTCTCTCCAAATTTTCTCTCTTCTTCTCACCTTTGCAAGTTGTGTATGCTCTTTTTCTTGGTAGATATTTTGTGCAGGTATTCACCACATCTTTCAAAATGGATCATACTCTTGGAATTCCTACCAAATTTTGTATAATTTGATGTTTCCATACCCCTTGGTACAATACTAGGATATACAATGGTTCAATGTTCTTTGTCTAAATGAAATCCCTCCATGTTGATCTTCCATAGCTCAAACATTTGACCATTAATTTTTGAATATCAATTCTAGAACTGCTCACAATTCTCGTTCAGACAAAAAACAATCTTGTAGAACTCCCACTGAAACCAATTTTATCACAAACCTAAGACAAAATTGCTCTATTAAGAATGAGATAATCCCTAGCAGCAAAGGCATACCCCTTAAGCTAATAACCTATCTTTGATACCAAATGAAAGTTTTAAACAAGTGAAAGTGAATAAATGTGTTGGAATATTCACCAATACTCAGAGGGGGGTGAATCGATACTGAGCACTTTTTACCATTTTTAATCACAACATGTAAACATTAACTTATCAACAATTCCATTCATTGATGCATAACATCAAACATAATACACAAGCTATTTTTACATGGAAACCCAAAGGAGAAAAAACTAGAAAACACTTTTAATATATATATCTTGAATATTACATTCACAGGAAGCACCAAATTCCAATATTTACCAGCACCAATTGGAAGGAGTCACCAACCCCCTAATTTACAGGCACCAACCTAAAGGAAGCTCCAACCCCCTGATTTACCAGCAATGACTAGAAGGAGGCACCAACCCCCTAGTTTTATGAGCACCAACTTAAAGGAAGTTGCAAATCCCCTACAAGCATCAACCTACTATGTGAAGACACCAATATTCCCATGCACCGCCCAACCACCCTTGTTTCTTAGGCACCAACCTGAAGGAGACCTCAATCTCCTGCCTTGCACCACCCTTCCACCCTTGCTTACAAAATATTCTCACAATATGGTCTGATCCAATATCAACTCTAGGTCCTCAACTAATCTGCTCCAAATCCCTCACAAAAATATTCATCTAATGATGACATCAAAATACTCACAAGTCACTGTCACTGAAGATAATTCCTGTCACTGTCTCTATCACTGTCATTGATACATCATCATCATCAAACTGGGTCCACTTAGAAATTGGCTCCACATAGAAACTGGGTCCACATAGAAATCGAGTCCATATAGATTGTCACTGTCACTGTCACTTTCACTGTTTCTGTCATTATCATTGATACATCAAAACTGGGTCCACATAAAGATCCTAGGTCCACTTGGGTCCACATATAAACCCCAACATCACTTTTTAAATTTATTTCAAACACCTTTTTGGGACTAGTTTCTAGATTAGTCACAAACCATAACTTCCAACAATTATAACTCCATACATGTAATGAATCAATGTATGAAAATTGTACCCATCCATCTTTGATATCTTCTCTGAAGTTCCTGCAAGTTTTTCTCCTTAATTCTTCATTGAAAAAGAGATATAACAAAAATGGCATACCTTCCTAAATTTTGTCCTATTCTAGAGAGTGAACTTGTACAACATTCCACGCACTCAATATTTAATATCTAATTATGAAACTCACAAAAAAAATACTAAGGAATGTATTCTTTCCAATGCAATTGGTCTCATATAATTTGGATCCTCTATGAAGAAGTTATGTCTATTTTACTCGCAACACCTACTTGAGACTAGTTACAGGACTAGTAAATAACCATATTTTCCACAGAGTGTATATCCAAAAGTAAAATGACCTAGACGCCGAATTTCATACCACAGGTACCTTGATATAACTTCTCAACATCATCCATGTTTATCTATCTGAATCATTATAGAAACAAAGTTATAGCTAAACGTCCAGGATGAACTTCAAAGAACATACCTTAGAACACATCATCACAAGACTTCATCTTCCCTTATAATTTCGCCCTTCTTCACTTCATATTCCCTCTGAAATTTGATGCCAATATTGTGCTAAGAGATCACAAGATTGAATGATGAAGATGAGAGGTTTTTAATGTGTATTTATTCCCTTCCAAGCGCTTCCTTAACTCAACTTCAAGGACGACTATTGCAGAAATATTCCCCTGCAGACATGTGAACTTTCCCTTGGATTACTGACCCCTATCACAAGATTCTATGTTTTTATGATGGCTTTGGAAAGTTATCCTCACAACCTATTCCAAATACCTACACTTTAAACTAATGTAGGTTCACTACCATATAATATAAAAGTGTCTGATCATTTTTATAAGCGTTTCATTTTAGGGCTGTTGTTTACTCAAGGGTGTGGAAGTGAAACTTATGATGTTTTAGACTCGACTCCAAAATAATGCAGAATAATGAGATGCAAATATTTTTCTTCAATGAATCCTACATACGTGATGGAGAAGAGGTTCAACTTTCTTCAACAAAAACACCCAATTTTCAAACGTAATTTTCTAAATGCAATCTACTACACTACCCAAAAGCAAGAACACAATTATCTTCTTTATTTGATTTTAAAAGAAAGCAAATGAAAATCATTTAATGCTTCATTACTTTCAATCAAAATGAAAGAGTCGTATGCATATACAAAAGACACGAAGAAACAATATTTCAAACAAAGAATGCACTCAAAGGATAACAAGAACTTAAAGAAACAAGTATTATAACTCGTTCAATCAAGAACTCAAAGATGCAAAAGAGAAAGAAGATAAACACTCATGAAAATCTTCAAATGAAGAGAAACAAGAAACATAAATCAAGCTAGGTTGTCATAAGAGTCCTAATCATCCAGAAAAGCGAGATGTTTCAAAAAGAAGGATTAATACCAAGCAATATTTTCAAACCTTAGTTGATGAACAATCTGAAACAGTCAAGCAATCTGAAATCTTTACTAGACGAAGATCAGATAAAATCAAAAGGTAAAAAGAACCAAGTGATCCTGTTAACCCAAGGGGACCACAACTAAGAGAAAATTTGCAAATTCACAAGATAAAAATAAATGAGTGATAAATGACCAACTCTTAGAAAAACAAAGTTAAGATTATTCAAAGGTCTTTGAGAAAAAATCCCCTTAGGATCAGACTGAGAAAAAGTGAGCAGAAAGGGGTAGAAAAAACTAGAAAAGGAGATCAACGCTCTTGTTTCCAAAGGGAAAAAGTGCTACAACACTATGGTATACACTACATGGGAGTGTTGATCTTAGATCAGTGCTCTAGTGTACATAGTAGAGGAGCGCTGCCCTTCCCAAAAACTCATAAAAAAGGCTAAAAACTCAGAAAATTTTGCCAAAGACTCTGTGAAATCTTCAATGAAGAAGAGAGAAAGGGAAGTAGATCAGAAAAAACATCAAATAAGATATAAAGGTGAGAAAAATATTAGACGATTCAAGAAAAGACAAGTCAATGTACTTCCCCAGTGGAGTCGGCAATTTCTGTTACGGAAATATTCCCCCGTGGACAGGTGAAATTTCTGTTGGATTACTGACCCCTATACCAAGACATAAACAATCATTTGGACACTACCATTCCTATAAATTCATTTTGATTATAAAAAAAGAGAGGAAAAGGTAAAGTAGGATGTAATTTGTTTATGACGTTTGTCCTAGCTTCTCCTACTCGCAAGCTCGATCCGAGTCCTGGTGCAAATCAAAACCTGCAATGAACAACAAGAAACAAGCGACTTCCTTCTACTCTAATGGACTAGGCAAAGTAAATTCATCTATGCAAATCAGATTAAACATAGATAAACACATGAAACCACATGCTTGAAAAAAATAGGTCAAGTATGTTATATGAGAACTTCAAGAAGAAACTTACAATCTTTAGATGACGTTGCAACAACCTCTCCAAGTCCTCCTCATCCAACCCTTGCTTGAAAGATCCACAATCAAAATAACAATGCTTTGCTGATTTTTTCCTCCTCTGTTCACCATGGGAATGTCTCCATTTATAGGCTTTGAGGGGCTCAAATACCTTCATTATATTTGGAATTAGTTGAGGATATGGCTCCAATAGTTGTGATATCTTCCTTAGATGTAGCCCTAGAGTTAGATTCGAGCCAAACTAACTCAATTCATCCATAATTGTCTTTAGAAGAAAATGGGATTTCTTCCAAGGTTTCCTCAACCAACTCAATGCTCTCTTAGAATGGGCAACAAAGCGCTACAACACTCCCCCTGAGATGGACAAAGAGTGCTAGCGCTCCCTGTGTATGAGTAGGGGAGATTTGATCTTCCCAAAAGTTGCTAAAATGAGCAATTCCCATAGAAAAACATTTGTTTCGGCTATTAGATGATGGTGCTTCTTCTTCTAACATGTTTTAGGGGTTGTATTAAGTGTTTTCATGGTGTCGTTTGTGATGTGACACTTACGGAAAGAGAATGAGACACTTGTGACAAAAGTGTGACACTTATGACAATGAGAATGTGACACTGTCGAAGTGAGGAATTTTGATTTGTAACACTGACCTATAACTTCTTGTTTGCAACACTTTTTAGGGGCAAATTTTATTTTAATTTTAATGTCTCTTGTAGGGATGAATTTTCCTTATACACTCAATTTCATCTTTAGTTAATTGTATAATTATGGCCAACTTTAGGGACTTCATTCCTTTACTTCCGGGGTTTCGTTACCACACTTCCTGGGATTTTTTACGACTTTTTGACCATCCCTTACATGATCATCTTTAAGAATAAATATCTTTTCAACTATGAGGAACCACGTGGTGTACCGCCTACCATTTGAAACTTATTGAAGAGGACTATGAATCCATGGAGTATTTTCATGCATTTTTTATGTCCTTCAAACTCTTTTTCTTCAATCAACTTCAAGCTTCATGACCACACCTTTGGGGCTTCCTAACCATATTTTCAGGGCTTCTTGACCATACATTGTAACTTCTTTTCTTAACAACTAGGGCGTCTTGCAGGATTCTTCAAAGCATTTTCCCATGAGGGCCATGCTCAGAGATACGCCATAAGGGGACCAGTTTGGAGACTCCTTCAAATAAACCATCACTTCTAGGGGCTTCTGGACTTGTGTCATGGATTTTTCTAGGGTTTACATCAATGACAACCAATTTTCCAACAAAATTCATACAAATTCTTAAGTAAAATATAAAGAACAACAATGAAACACACACAATACACAAATATTTATCCTGGAAACCCTCAACTAGGAAAACCATCCTTACTTTGAGCCACACCTCTATCTTATTAATTATATTAATTTGATCATTTACAATAAAATATTTATATATTATGTAGCATCCAAAAAATTAATTTGTTAACTCATATTAGATTAAAACCCTATTCCCTTGACTAAGATTAGATTACAATGGGTTGAAAATTGCTTTAAAAAAACACAAAAATAGACCCAAAACAAATATTGGATTTTCATATAGTGCAATCCATATGAAAATAATATAATACATATCCAACAAAGGGTTGGCCAACCATTCTCCATTATTCCCCAAAGAAAAACTCTATTATGTGTGGGTTTGAAGGTCTTAATGAAAATATGTATGGATATGGGTCACACAACCCTTCCCATTTTTTCTCACATGAAAAACCTATTCTATATGTGTAGGAGAATGCATAAATGAAAATTTATATGGAGAAGGGTTGGCTTACCCTTATATATTCTTCCCAAAATAAATTGTACGAAGACGTGTTGGATGACAATTCTCTATGATACACCAAGTAAAACAATACTATTTTGGATTGAGGGTGCCAATGAAATAATGTATGGAGAATGGTTAATTCCATATCATCTCATAATGAAAACCTATTAAATATGAGTAAGAAAACATCTACATGAAAATATATATGGAAAAGGGTTTATTGGCCCTTCCTCATTCTTCTCCAAACAAATTGCATGGATAACTGTTAGGTAACTCTTCTTTATTCTACTCGAAAGAAAAAAAATCTATTATGTGTGGGAATGAGGGTGCCAATGTAAAAATGTATAGATAAGGGTTTCATAACCCTTTCTATTTATTCTCATAACTAAAACTTATTTCATGTGTGTAAGAGAATGCCTAAATGAAAATTTCTATGGAGAAGGCTCAACCAAACCTTCTCCATCCCTCCCCAAATAAAATCTCTGCCAAGTGTGGGATTGAGGGTCTCAAAGAAATATGTATGGAGAAGGGTTAGTTGACACTACGTATTTGCTTAAGAATAATGGAGATTATGTCTGGGATGACAATAGAAAGTAGGAATCTTTAGGTCTTTTTTGCATGCATGATAAAACCCTAAGTGCTAGTCTATAGAGGGATTTCTCACTCATAACAGAATTGGCGACCATACTGGGGATCTTTAGGGTTTCTGGGAATATTTTTTGGGTATTTTTAAGAACTAGTTTCATTCCTTGTTTTTAAAGTTTCTGCAAAAGTCTGAGCTAACAAAGATTCTGGTCTTCCATACCAGTTATCTTTGTTTATTTGCTTGACTGCATTTTTTTTCCTTTTCCGAGACCCACAGAGGTACACGTGGCCTGTATAAGGTCTGCACGCGTGTACCCGCGCCCTACCTTCTCACAGCACGCATGTACACACTAGCTGAGGAACTGTCAGTCACGTGTATGATTCCGGAAAATTTATTTTAGAGAGGTAGTCATCCTCTCCCCTGTCAGAAATAGTCCTTCTCAGGGGTTTTCTGGAACTCTTTCTAGTCTTTGTTGTTTGCAGTCTATAGCTTAGGTTTCACCTCAGATTGGTTTGTTCTATGAATTTTTCTTTGAATTGTTTTCTTTTTTCTGTTAAAGTAAGTGTCTGAGTCTTCAAGAGATCCTGGTTCTCAGTACTAGTGGTCTCTGCCTGGGATGGATTGCTTGTCCTTTCATTTGTCTTAGAGCTTCAGAGATACACGCGGCCTGTATAAGGCCAGCACGGGTGTACACGCGCTCGGACTTTACACAGCTCGCGTGCACACGCTTGCTGTTGAACTGTCAGCAGTGTGCTTGTGGAGAAATTTTTTGTTGAAGGTGAGGCAATCATCCTTTCCTTTGAAAAGAGTTATACCTCTCAGGTTTTTTGGGTCTCTGTCATAGTGGTCAGTAACTTAGGTTTGATCACAACAATAGCTTTCTTTTTCATTAAGAAGTTTTCCTCAATTTTTATTTTTTTTTAGGGTTTTTAGACAAGTGTGAGAGTCCAATTTTAATTTGCTTGTGTGTGATTTTTAACGTGACTCTTTGCGATCTGCGCTTAGGCCAGAAGTGTTCTTGGTTTTGACTTGTTGATATTTTTCCTTTTTGCTTCGTGAGCATTCAAATAAAAAAAAAGAATCTTTTATTTCTTTGTTTGGTTAACATGTATTGTTTTGCATTAGTAACCAGGGAAAAGTCTTTGCTTTCATAAGTTCTTGACGGTTTACTTAGATCATAAGTATCTCGTAGTCGAGTGAAATCCTGCTTTGAGTTTGCTGTTCAAAGAGCTTAGAAATGTTTTTGAAAAGTTGTTTAAGATTTGAGTTAAGTGAAGGTATTTGGTTTCCAACTTTCTATTTATTTTGCTTTCGTCTTTCAGACATCACTAGTTTCACTTTCATAACCTTTGACTTAAGACAAGCCATAAAAATTAACGCTAAATCTAAAATTCATTAAACTTTTTATGTTTGTAAGGTCAACCAACTAGTTTAGGGTTAGGGCCTTGAATTAGGTTGTAGAGGAAACTCTTCAAGGCCATTAAAATCAAACATTGGAGTCTGAGTTAGTGAGTGTCAAAGTCCAGTATCGTGAAATTTATCCGAGACCCCCCTCTAACACATGGGCTAAACACGAGGTCGCGTGCGGAAAGGTAGCGGAGATAACCCCTCCAAAGCTGGACCAATCGTAGTGGAGAACACATATAGAGGGCTTGTCTTGGGATTCCGTCGATTGCATTTGCCACAGAGCTTCGTGGGTCTCGAATCCGTTCGAGGTCCTCAGTTGTCTTTCAAACCACTTGCCTTCAATACCCATGATAGTTTTCGGGCTCGATACCCTACTCATTGTGGTCTACCCAATTTTCGACTGTACCTTCCTGGTGACTGTTCGTGCACTGGCAACCTAGTTGCCTATCTTTTTAGAGACATACACAAGTGACTGTGGGGGTATACTGCGATACCTAGGACAGACATCGGGCCACTCTTTGTAGAGTATACCCGGAGGGTGCTTTCGTGTTCGAGTTTCACTTGCACTGGTAAGTTTCTCTAGTGTTGGTTGTTGTAACTGTTCTTCTAATTAGTTTAGTGTTTGCTTGTTTTTATCTTGGAGGGACTTTTTAGTGTGTGTTGTTTTTTGAACGAATAGAAAGCCCTAGGGTGTCTTTGATCTTCTCACACAGTGGAGGATCACGAGCTCCATCTGTCACGAAGGCTTCTGGGCCTATCACCGGTTACACTGGAGCCACCTCCGCAACCACTAAGGCGAAAGCTAGACCAATAAGGGTCTTTTGAAGCGACTGGGTCACAAGAAATTGTACCCGACCAACATCCGGAGCAAACGACCGTTTTAGACTTTGGAGCGAAAGCTCTTGGTCCATCTGAAACTCCAACCACTGATCTTTCAGCACCCATCATCGTACCGATTCACCCTTACGAGTGCCAGACAGTGTCGCACGCAGCAATGGAAACAAATGCTATCACTCCTTCTGGGAATTCTTCAATTCCCACTACGGTTGTCACCACAGCTGAGTTTTCACCTCCTAACCCACCGTCACCAGTCCGAGCCACCATGGTCTCGACCGCCTCTACCTTGTACAGTGGTCTGATCCCATCTATGGCGGAGGCCACAACCCCTTTCACTCCTAGTGCGACAGGCCCTCCGTTCTCATACAGGATGCCTAGCTCAGGTACAAGTCCTGTACTTTCCTACTCCACTTCACAGACTTTAGGTCTGGGGGAAGGGAGCTCTAACGCTCCTCTGCAAGGCCACATGGGGGGAACTTCAGCTCCTTTTAATGCTTTCCCTTACGGGGGAGGTCATATACCTCCTTCGTTCCCTTCGCTCGGTTGTACCCACCAACAGTTTGTCGGGCCACCTACACACCATAGTTTATTTGGAGTAGGGAGTCAAGGACCACCTTCGCATAATATGCTGGTAGGTTTGACACTGTTTTCTTTGTTCGGTGCATTTGGTAACAATTATTTCTCGTTAGTTGCTTTCCCGACTGGGGGCAATCCCGGTTATGGACAACCTATTCCAATGTAAGGTACTATTCCTACATAGGGGGCAAACCCAGGAACTTCTTCTGCATTAGGGCCTTGGAATTCTTGGTAGGGATCTGTTCCCTCATCAGGAATGCCGATCTGGGGCAATTCTTTTCACAACCAATGGAACCCCGGACAAGGTACTATGCCTATCCCCATGGGATCGGCATGGAGAAACCCTTCCCAAAGTCCTCCGAATGTAATGCACGCCCAACCATCTACATCCTATTTTTGGAATCAACCGATGATGTCTCCTCACACGCAGAATCTGTATGTTGGTCATGGCCATGGTTTTTACCAGAACCCAGGCCAGTAGCCGAACTTTTCCTGGCAACCTGGTGCCAGTCAAACTCCAGGTCCTTGTTTCCATGGTTATCACCAACAACCCAAACTACCTTTCCCGGCGACCTTGCATTTGCCAGACTTGACAAGGTTGTTGAATGACCCTATCTGTCACAATCTGCATTGGCCCCCTATGCCGACGAAGTTTCCTTCGGACATACCAAAGTTCGAGGCCAAGCCTAACGAAGATCTAGGAGATCATGTGACCACCTTCCATCTTTGGTGCTTGTCTAACTTGTTGAAAAATAACTCAGTACAGTTGCGATTGTTTCAACGTACTCTCATTGGGAGTGTCACAAAATGGTACATTGAGCTCGATCGCTCAAGATACTCTTCCTTTGGCTAATTGGCAATGGCTTTTCTAAACAATTTCCAATTACCTGTGAGATACGACGCCGACACATAATTGCTGGCTAATTTCGCACAGACAAAAGAATACCATATCTCTGATCACATCCGAGAATGGAGACATCGGAAGAGTTTAATTAAGGTGCTAGTCCCACCAACATTCCTACTCGAGTGGTTCCTTAAGTCTTTGGTCCCGTAGTTATCCAAAGACGTTGCGACGTCGGGAGTGTTTTCCGAACAAGACACCATCATGAGAGCTCAACATCTTGAGCTAATCTATTCTCAGTCCGATTTATTATACGAGATCTTACCAGATGCGCCACGCTCAATACTTGATAAAACCAGACAGAGAGTTGGACCACTTGCCGATGGTATTGTTGGTTCAACACAAACAAAACCCACTGAGAAACTGACGAAGCAATTGCAACAATTGTCTATACAACACACAATGGCCAGCCAACCTACTGTTTTGGCTACTCCCCCTACCCAAACTTCAGATGTACACATAGTGAAATTGACAAATCCAAAGGCCACCCAACAGCCTGAAGGAAATAAAAAACAACATAAGAAGGGTAAGGGGGATAAGAAACCCACTAATAATGTTGGCGGGGGCACCACTGAGAAACAGAAGTCGAGGTATCCGTGCAACCTGTGCGCGGAAGACCACCTGACCCACCAATGTACTTGGCTTGCAGAGGCCCAAAAGTTTGTGACACAACAATAGCCTGCTGTGTTAACCAATCCATTTCAACATGGGCAAAACCTAACCCAAGCCTCTACAAGCGTGGAAGGGGGCAGTCAAGGACCCTCTCCGTCTTCGAAAAATCCCGCATCTGCGAATGTGTATATGCTGAAGGGTGATGCTTTTATATCAACTAGAGCGCATGACTACAATAAACCAAGCACTTCTGAGAAGGGCAAAGAAGCCGAACTCCCATCTCTTCCTCTCCAGATCGAGAAGACTTTGGGCGAAACAATGATGCGCATCCCAAAAGGTGCGTTCAAAAAAGATTCTCATAACCCAAATGCAAGGGCTGCCCAGAACTATTCTGTGGTGGAGGATTTTTCTCAAACCCCTTGTTCAATGTCTACTTTGGAGGTCCTCCAAAGCTGCCCTTCCCAGAGGAAATCTTTGTTAGCCTCTTTAGGATCTATCGAGACTTGTAATCTGGGTACCATCATGCTGGATACAACCGACTTAAAACCTCGTCTGCCTTACCACGTAGCATTTTAGATAGTAGTGGCTCACCCCATGAAAACTTTTACACGAAATATATTCCGCACAGTGGTTGATAAGGGCGCCTCGACATGTGTTATGTCGTTGGCATGTTGGAAGGCCATTGGCCAGCCCGTTTTATCTCCGTTACCTACTCTTCTCACGGCTTTCGACGGTCGTTCGTTCTGGCCACATGGTATCATTCCCTCTTTCCCCATGCAGTTAGGAGGGAAGACCGTGTGCATTGAGGTAGAAGTAGTCAATGTGTCCCTCAACTACAATCTCTTGTTAGGAAGGAGTTGGACTTACGCCATGCAAGCAGTGGTTGCTACATTTTTCCGGGTCTTGTTGTTTGCACATGAGGACCAGATTGTGACCATTGATTAATTGTCTTTCTCTAGACCTGACCCTTCATTGGGGGTATCTGCAGTCCCGATGATTGATAATCCCCAACCAGACGTAGTCAATGTAGGGGTTGGTTTGTGCCCATCTTTGATGGGTACCTTTGACTACCTGCCCCCTCAAGGTGATGTCAAATTCATATCCGATCACCATAAGGTTGAGATTTTCCAAGTTTCGTCGTTTCGCACGAATTACTTCAACGATACATGGGTACTTCCTTCCCCATCGACCACGATGGAAGGGACAGGGCACCCAGGCATGTCCATGCCTTTGTCCGCAGTTGAAGTAGCGTACTCTTTAGTCCAGCGAGCTTCGACTGACACAGATCCAACTCCCGCACATGAGTTAGATCCGCTTCTAGAGCCTATTTGGGCTCAAGGTTCTCTTGTTGACACCGATTCGTTAGACTTAGTGTTAGCAACATTTCTTGTCTTCGGCATCGGGATACACAGGTCTGCAGGTTGCTCGAGGAGCGCCCAAGCACAACGCATAAAAGAAGTCCTTTTCGGACTTAAAATCAAGTGAGCGGGCATTTTATTTTTCAGCGGAAAGGATTCAGCGACAGAGCGGAACAACGCTTGATGGGTAATTGCAGATTAACCAAGTCGCGTCAAGTATAGCGCCTAAAGTTTTAAGGAAGTCAACGGTCGAAATCATTCAGGAGGCACTCGCGAAGTTACGAGGGTTGTTGATCGCAAGCAGTTCAAGCGCAGTGTTATTTCTCGAGCTCGGGGTTTGTGAGTTCAAAGGGCGGACCATATCCTTTTGATTGCGCGAGATTCCGAGTTACGAAAAGTGTCCGGAGGCGGTCAACCGTCGCTGACCATTGCGTCTCGGGACTTCGCGAAGGGAGAATGCCAAAGTCTGACACTCCAACTCGCGAGGTCCTGAGTAGCGAGAGGCGCGAGTACTGGGGCCCTAGCCAAAGGTTACATGTGGAGAGCACTGGCCAGAAAGGGAGCCTTGCCCGTATCGCCATCTCGGGGATCGAGAGTTTAGAAAGGGGAGTCGAGGGTCTTTGTCCCACAAACTCGCGAATCGCGAAAGGGAAATAACTTTTAAAGTTGGGCCCACGGTAGCAGGGGGCAGTCTCAGCCGTCCATTTGAAGCAGACACCTGGCGTGCGATTAGGCTCCCTGCCTTTTCGCCTATCGCAGTTTCGAAGCGCAAAAAACGGCTCCATCATATCCCGATACGCGAAGTAGCGAGAGAATTCAGGACCTGGGGCCCACAGCAGCGTCGGGTGAGTTTAGGACCGTCAGATTTGAAGGACGTGTGGCACTCAATTGAGCCATCTCGGTGTTTCGCCCATCGCAACTATGATAAGAAAGGATCAGCTCTTTCCCATTCGCGAACGCCGAGAGCGCCTTGGGAATAAGCACGCGGTCACAGCCCGTGGTCACCTGGGGAAAGAAAGGAGCTGTGTAAAGAAGGCCAAAGGTGCCGAGTTCAGTTGCAGAAGGGATCGTCGCGATCTCCAGGCGCCATCGAATCCGATCTCAATACTGTTTCTTTCTCGGAGTAAATGAAGGAAAGGAGGGGTAGTTGAAACCTCTCCTCTGTCATTAAGTGTGAAGTATGGAAGGCATGGCAAGTGGTCTGTTCGAGAGGGTCCTGTGTACCCATTTTTCCAGAGAAGCCATGCCGAGTTCTTAACTAGCCGGAGGAGGTCTGCACACGCTAGCTCGACACTTAATGGCTCAACTAATCCCCTTGCAGGAGCCATGCGCAGTTAAGGTGACATCTCACAGGGATTATCCGTCCGAATTCGACTGAAAGGACACCACGCCTTTGATGGCCGAGCATGCCTCCGTTAGGTGGATTTTTCCTGAGTATATAGACTCAGTTGTGGTATTTTGTAAAGGATCGATGGTAGAGCGAAGCTCCTAACTGTAAAGTTTTAATGATCATTCTAGTTCTATGGCTGTGCATCTATGTTTGAGATTTCTTGTTTTATGACAAACAGTTTTCCTTTTCCATCTATGTTTCATCTCATGCCAGAGAGTTCATGATCGAATGATTCGCATGAATTGTTGCAGTGATGTTATTATAAAGGATTTGTTGTTGCATTATTGTACTCTTTGGTCTTCTGCGTTTGAATGTAAGAAGATCTTGCCTTTGGACGTTTCTTCTTACAGTCTGTTAAGAACCTGATGTCTATAACAGACCCCTGCACTCTTCTTATGCAAGTCTTCTCCCTACTCACCCTTAGTACGACTCACTGTTTGAAGTTTCTCTAAGACCTCACTCGCCCATGCATGCCTGGCCTAGTTTCAGAGTTGAGATGATATTGTTCTGAGTTCACTTCCATTTGATCACCCCTTTATAAACAAATCATGACATTAAACTAATGGGTGTCGGGCTCTGCTCCTGTAAGAAATCCAGGAGTGACTTCCGATGCTAACATTTCTGGCGCCGTTGCCAGGGACGAAGTTGAAGATTTTCCCTGGGCAGAATGACAACGATCAACTGATTTTGAAGGTGCATCAGAAATCAGAATTATTCAGATTGCTACTGTGCACCTGGCGACTCCACTGTGGCGACTCCATTGTTTCCACTTTACTGTTTCAGTTGTGGCCACTGTTGTCACACCTGAAAGGTGACCCAGAGGAGCTTTCTCGAGAAGGCTTTAGTGGCTGCTTTCTCAGCCTGAGAAGTTTCCCGGGGTAACGATAATGTTAAAGATCTGGCCTTTGATGGTGAACAAGGACCGGACGCATTTGAAGCTGCGCATCTTTCACCTGGTGACTCCATGATTCGAGGATCGATTGGCGACTCCACTGGTTCGATATGGAGAAAATTTTGGCTCAAAGGTTTGATTTCTGTGACTTTTCCCAGATAGTTGGTTTTCCTAATGTGCTTCCTGATAGAGACATCTGGGAAGATTTCCTCCCCGAATTTCACGCACAGAGTTGGGAGGTACCAGCTGAGCATTTACTGGACTTCCATAAAGCTATTCACCGACACAATATCACGCATGAGGATGTCCGGATTAAGCTCTTCAGGTATTCATTGAAGGGAGCTGCTCTTGAGTGGTGTCGATCTCTTCCCGCTGCGAGCATCC
>ML780876.1:324699-352231 GCA_009831015.1 Picea engelmannii | reverse complement strand
AAGGAACGGCTTGGAGGATATTTAGTAGACGGATCAAGGTACGTTGGGTTCAAAATTTAGCTCTTTAGGCCTTATAATTTCGGAGATACAGCCTGTACAATATAGGGTTCTGGAATCATCCTGAAATGAGTCATTGTGGAATTTTCGCTATAAAATTTTTTCTGTAATGTTTTAGACCCTAAAATCTAGAGGCCATTTACAGAAAATAGTAAGGTATCTGTGGTAAAAAGTTCAGCTTCTGCGTCATCATAAATTTGTAGATACACCTTGTGTAAGATAGGGTATCTGACTAGTCCTATTGACTAGTCTCAAGAAGGTGTTCCAGGTAAAACAATCATAAATTCTTGCTAGAGTATCCAAATTGAGTGGTACTGGTTTCATTGGATCGTGGAAAGTCCCTCATATGGAGAGTTTGTGTTGCCTCCTGCCTCGTAAACTTATGTTAATGCCATGCTGCCTGAGTCTCATCATTTGTCGTGCTATTGTCCAAGGGAAGTTTTTACCAAGCCTGAGTCGGCCCCTCTACATTTTGTCTCTTGCCCTCATACCCGACCATCCTGAACATCCAATCAAGTCTTTGTTTAGAATCAATGAAGCCTTTAGTCTGATCATCAAGATTCTCTAGTCCATGACCGACGAGCCGTCGAAGACCTCTGGGTAATGAAGTCGTACACTCATAATACACTCCTACCCAAGTTTTGAAGATTTTGAAGTTGTTGCTCGAGCTCTGAAGACCTCATCTCCACCCATCAGGCCTTATCATCTTCTAAGAAGATGGATACTCTACACGTATATCTTTTTGATTTCGAGATGTAGCTCTGTTGTGTATTGTTCACGACTACACTTTATATAGTTATATGACATGCATCTACAATGTATTTGATTGGTAGCCATGATTTTATTTTATCCCAAGCATGGGTATGCCCGCCTCGGTAAGACAATTATTATTTTGTAGACGACACCTCCCGATTTCTGGTCCCTGGGCTCACTTGTTTGGCACATCGGTGAAGATTATTAATGTATTTCGGCCATCAGATGCTCTTCTGACCTCACACATTAGGGGGAATCTGTTATAACCCTAATTTGCACCAGACATGCTTACCTGGCATTAGGCCATCTCAGATTCCTTCTTTGCCAAAACACTGTTGAACAACTCTTCTTAAAAACCCCTTTTTGTAAAGGCCCACACACCCTGCTCCATTACTGCATGTGTGTACATGCTAGCTGACCCAAGACAACCCGCGTGTACCTACAAAAGCACGAAAAAAGGAAAGTTGCTGATGGAACACACAAATTTGGGTAAGTTAACTAAAAAACAACCTCACTTAACCAAAAAACAATCCTTCTAACCAAAAAACAATCCTTCTAACCTCACTTAACCAAAAAAGAAAAAAGAATCCTTAACCAAAAAACAATCCTTCTAACCAAAACTTAGATAATTATTGTACAAGTATAGTGATACATTATAGATAATGGGGAGTTGGTTAAATATGTTTTAGATTTTGATCTATAAACTGCCATGTATACTTGGAAGTTTATACTTTAATGAAACAATTCAACACAAATGTTACTATATTATACAATATCTATGCAATGTTTTAATTTAGATTAGTAGTTGAGCACATTGTTGTGGCTCCACATATTTTTTTAAGGAATTTTAGAGATCCACCTATTCAATTATTTAAAACTAATGGTTTGATCTAAGCCCTTACTTTGAATGCATTTTTATTTATGCACTGGATTTTTCTTAACACCTGATTGCTTATTGAATTTTTTCATTTTACATTTCGATTATATTTTTCTTTATTGCATTGATTTATTCATTTGAAATGTCTTTCATTTTATAAATCTTTTTTTTTTTAATATTTTGGGCTAAGTAAAATTGATATTTTATAATTTTTTTTTTTATTTGTTTTTATTTGTTTTTTATTTATTTTTTATTTTATTTTATTTATTTTATTTTATATTTTGGGCTATGTAAAATTGATTTTTTAAATGTTTCCAATACATTATTGGAGCAACTTTAAGTTTTGATCTTTCATTCTTCTCTAATGCTTGCATAAGCCTTTTGAACATTCTTCTTCCGTTTCTATTGGACCCTTTTCAAAAATTACCTTCCAATTTGTTCTGATAAACTATCAAAGTTATTTTTATATTTGATGTTTTCATCCCTTCTAATACCATTGGATCATGTTGAATAATCAATCTTTTGAACTCTTTAATGGTGCATAGAATCCTTATTTGATCTTCCAAGCTTTCTCTTTCTTTCAAGAGTTTCGTTAGTTTTGCAAAGTATTTCCAAAAGTTAATTTTCATTCTGTCCCAATACTATTAGATACTTTTTTAAAATTGATCTTTTGTTTCACTTTAAAATTTTTAAAAGGTGTACATGATCCAATTTTGTCTTTTTCTTCCATGCCATAAGAGGATGCATATAATGTGATTTCATGATTTTCTTTGATGCTATTGAAGATCATTCTAAAATGATATATTTTTATCTTCGACATTTTGAGAAGTTTTGACTTATAATTTTATGACTGATCTTTGATTTCTATTATGAGCCAAGGGGAGCATATATGGGGTTAAATGTATATGATATTCCTCAAGGGCAAGAATATATGGAGCTAAATGTACATGCAATGTGTAAATGTATATGTAATCTAGGTCCAACCTAATAGTAAAGGGGAATCATGTGTAGTGTGTGAATAGGTATATATAGATATATGTATTCATTATTGAGGACATGTGAATTGTGATGTATGAATGTATTTGGGTATTTGGAGGAGGTTCTCATATTCTTGAAGGAGTTATTGTGTAATTCATCTCTCTTATCTATATTGGAGTTTTTCTCCATGCTCACATTTATATACATGGTGTATACTTCTTGTTTATTGTGATATATTAAGAATTTGGAACATAACATTTGGTATCAGATCACATCAATCCTAGGGTTTTGTTGCTTCAAGCGAGTCATCTTAGAATTTTCACTATAACTTTTTTTATGCAAAGTTTTAGACTATGAAATTTTTAGGATAATGAGAAAACATAGCTAAGTTATCTTGGTTAAAATTTAAGTTTCTAGGTCATTTTAATTTTGGAGATACATCCTATGGAAGGTATGGCATTTTATTGTCCCTAAAATCAATCTCAAATGCGTAATTTTGGGAATTTCGCTATAAATTTTTCTTAGTGATGTTTCAGACTATGAAATTTCCATGATACTGAAAAAACATAGTTAATGGTTTGTGGTAAATGTGTCAGGTTTTGGATCATTTTATTTTCATAGATACATCTTGTGGAAGTTAGGGATTTTTACTAGCCCCAAAATCAGTCTCAGATAAGTCATTTTGGAAATTTCACTATAAATTTTGTTTAGTGATGTGTCAGACTGTGGTATTTTCAGGATCCCATGGATAAATAACAAAGTAAGTTTTATAAAAAATTCATATTTTGGATCATTTTAATTTCTGAGATATAATATGTGGAAGGTAGGGTTATTTGACTAGTCCTATAACTAGTCTCAAATAGGTGTTCTGGGTAAAACAATCATATCTTCTTCAGTGAGGATCCAAATTTAGTGCCACAAGTTGCATTTGAAAGAGCACAATCCATAGTACTTTTGGTACAAAGTTCAGAATCAAATCTAAAATATTGGACATGTGAAATTCTATACAAGTTCACTCTTTGGAAAATGCCAAAAATCAGCAAGGTTTGACAAAGCTACCATAAATTTTACTTGGCACATCAAATTGTGGTCAAAACTGTGGCATTGTAGAGAATACATACCATATTACTACAGGCCAAAATATTAGACTCATAAGGGATGAAATTGCAGAGATACACCAAAAGGAAGGTCAACCAGAAGGGTATACTTCAAATGAGGGTTTCAAAGGTATGTTGACTTAAAACTATCATAACTTTGGATTGTGATGTCTGAATTGAGGTGATTCAAAAGCCATTGGAAATAGAAAACATAGAATAATATACTGTAAAAATGATCATAACTATTGGAGATCTTTATTGATAATATATTGAGGTTGTAAGTTGAGGTTTTGGGCTAGATCTCAATTAAGAATCAATGACAATACCTAAATTTATAGGAGATGAAGATAAATATGAAATCGATCCTATGGAATGGTTCAGGTTGGTAAAGGAATATGATAGGAATCCTTTAACAGTAAGAGATTTTTTTTTGTTGAAGCTCAAGAGTGGTGGATGAGTATTGATAATGATACTAGATGGAACATCACATGGGGAGAATTTGAAGAAATATTCTCAAATAAATGGATTAGGGATACAAAAATTGAGGCAACCTATAAAATTCAAAAGGACTTAAAAGTAGCAAAAGAATAGATCAAGAAGAAGAGTGATGAGCTATATAAGATATGATACCTTAATGAAGAACTCATTAAAGAAGTTTAAAAATAAAATAAAAAAGGAAGTGGGAAAAGGATGAGTCAAGGGAAGAATTGAATAATAAAGATGAAGAGATATGTATATTAGAGAACCATTATAAAAAATTATTGGATGAGGTTAAGAGATTGAAATAAGAAAAGAAGAATTATCAAAATCAAGAAGAAACAAGGATCTTGGATGAAGAATCTACCAAAATACTTGAAGAGGAAATTTACAAGAAGGTTGAGGAATCCCTAAACACTAATGAGGTAAAATCAGAAATGCAATCAAGAATTGAAGGACATCGGAATTTTATAAATGGGGTGACATTGCAACTTCAAAAGTAGAAAGAAGACAAGATTCAAGAAGGTCACCAAAAGATACTTTAGGAAGTTGAACTTCATCTAGAGGATGTACATGCTAAATATGATGGTATTATCTCCAAGGATAGAGTAATCAAAGACCAATCAAAGCAAATAGATGATGCCATTGTCTTTGAAAAGAATTTAGATTAAATGCATGTGCAAAGTGAAGAAAAACTGTCAAATGTGAAACCATATCGACTCCTCATTATCAGGAAATATTTCAAGGAAGACAAGAAGGTCAATATCAACATTATCAAGGAAGAATATGTAATACTTTTCAATATTAATGGAACAAGGCATCACAAAACCACTCTTCAACAAGTTATTATCAAATACCAATAACCACTACAAATTGGAGCAGTTACAAGAAAATACATGGAATCAGAGGAAAACACATTATGCAATAACTAGCCACCAAGGATTACGACTGTAAATAATTGATTTTGGATGGATGGATCATAATCAATGGAATGAAGAAAGTAGGAACATAATATAATCATATTACTTGGTTTCATCACACGTGAAGCCTTTAATTGCAAATCTTTGACGACAAAGTGTTATGAAGGAGGGTACCATGTTATGACTAAATGGGGGCATATATGGGGTTAAATGTATATGATATGACCCCAAAGGAGGACATATATGGGGCTAAATGTACATGTAATGTGAAAATGTATATGTAATAGGGTTGACCTAATAGTAAATGGGTCTCATGTGTAGTGTGTGAATATGTATATAGAGATCATGTATTCATTATTGAGGACATATGAATTGTGATGTATGAATGTATTTGGGTATTTGGATGAGTTTATCCTATTCTTTAAGGACTTATTTTGTAACTCATATCTCTTATCTATATTGGAGTTGTGCTCCATGCTCACATTATTGTACATGGTGTGTAATTCTGGTTTATTGTGATATCTTCAGCATTTGGAACATAACAATATCATCAATCCCCTTTTTAAGTTGTTGTTTTGTTTTGACCCCTCTACCATGGGAGGTAGCTTGAACATTGATTTTCTACCTGACTTCGATACTTCTGAGTGATCATTGAACAATTATTTTTTATGCATCTCTGGTAATAAGATATATTTTGAATGATTGGGTATTTGAAAGCATTTTAATGGTTCCATCGATTTGTAATTTTCAATTTAACAAGGCAAATAATCAACAATTCTCACAAGAACAAAAAATATTGGTAGCATGTTTGAATTTATTGTGATTTCAATGATAATTTTAATTAGACGAGCTCTTTCCATACCTTAGAATATTTTTCATATGGGTGATTTATAATAGAGTTGTTGTTATACACCATTTTGTCACACCTAGACACGTGTCACATATAATTTTGTTAAGTTTCACAAGTGTTGCATCTCACTTTGCTAAGTGTCAAAATTGTGACATCTCACCATGTAAGTGTCGCAACTACAATGGAGTACTTTACTAAGTTTCATGGCCTAAATGTCATGATTTTCTAAGTATTATAACCTCAACACTATGCAAAACTTGGACTATTTTTATATATATTTTATTTGATTCTTGTTTCATGTCTCTATTCATGTTTAGTAGATTGGTTCATTATATTCTAACCTTGGATAGTATTAGGAAGGAATATTGTTTATCGTTTGCAGGATGACTTGCAGAAAGGAGCATGGATTTAGAGCTCAACAGTCAAGGATAGAAAGGACAACCTTTAGGAAATGGTGTGCAATTTCATATCACATTCCTTCTCCTTCTTTCTATTTCATGAAATAAAGAATATAAGATATGTATATTAAGAAATATATAACCATTTGTTTGAATCTATCTCAATCGAAGGAAACTCGGTTGAGGGGGATTTCACCTGTTCGCAAAGGGAATTCTTTCACCATAATCTTTAAGCCCTATATATTGATTTATTACATTTATCCTTTTATATCCATT
Organism: Picea engelmannii; assembly: GCA_009831015.1. NCBI lineage: Eukaryota > Viridiplantae > Streptophyta > Pinopsida > Pinales > Pinaceae > Picea > Picea engelmannii. The sequence goes on along the minus strand of ML780876.1, from coordinate 345,548 downwards.
TTGTCCTTATTGGTTGGCTAGACCCTTTAATTGTAATTCTACCTTTTGTCTCCTATATATACCAAGGAGACCTAGTTTTAGGAGCATCTCATATTGTACATTTTTTGTATTGTAAAAGTAGGTTTCCCCCTTGAAGATGCTTCTCATTCATTATTCCATCTCATTATCAAGGCATGGAGTTACTTATCTTTCTCTTTTTATTGTATTTGGGTGTTTTCATGCATACCATTTGGTTTAGAACATATGATCCTTGGTTTTGGCTCCTTCAAACACATCATCTTGGTATTTTTGTTATAATTTTTTTCTTGATAATTTAATACCGTGAAATTTTTGGGAGGCTAAGGAGACACATCAAAATACTTGTGGTAATTTTTTTTATGTTTTCTTCCTTTATACTTTCGAATATATAAACTATGGAATTTAGGGTTTTTGAATAGTCTTGAAATTAGTCTCAAACAAGTCATGTTGGAGTTTTCTCTATAACTATTTTAATTGGATGTTTAAAATGAAAAATATTTTGGGGGATAAGGAGACATAGTGAAGTACTTATGGTAAAAAGTTCAGGTTTTAGTTCACTTTTCATTCATAAATACATGTTGTGGAAATTACGGTTGTTGACTAGCCTTGAAACTAGTATCAAATAGGTGTTTTTGGTAAAACTGTCATATATGAATGTAGAAAAGTTAAAATTAAGTTCCACCGGTTCCATTGTAAAGAAGACAAATCATAGTATTTGGGGTCAAAGTTTTAGAACTAGATAAAATAATTTGGACACATGAAGAGCTGTAAAAGTTCACTCTCTTGAAAGGGACAAAAACAACAAGTTTTGGGAAAGTTACCATAACTTTATCTTGGCACATTGGAATTTTTTCAATTCTATGGCATTGTAGAGAAGACATATATAACTACTATAAATCAAAATTTTAGACTTAAAGGGGATGGAATTTTAGAGATACTTTAGGAGAAAGGTTGGCCAACAAGACAATCTACAAACCAAGGTTTTTATAGGTATGTTAACTTGAAATTAGCATAAATTTTTATGGAAAGATATGTTTTTGGTGATTCAAAAATTGTGATAAAGAGAAAAAAAGAGGAAAATTGTTATTTTATAACATGGAAAAGGGTTATACAAAAAGTTCTACTCTTTATAAACCTCTAGAAAACTCGCACATGACACATGAATGTGAAGACTTAGGGTACTAAGTATCCTTATTGAGGAACCAATTTAATGAAATGGGTGATACCATGTTGAAAAATTATGAATTTGCACATTTTAAAGAATTAATTAAAGGGGAAATGGATCAAAATATGGAACAATTACAAAATTCCATGGCAACCATGATCTTACATAACCTAGATAAGAGGTTCCCTAAAGGTGACATTGGGATGCAAGGAAATCGAGAATAGGGAGAAAAAAGTTGTTGAACCTAAATCACATATGGGGATGATTTTAACAAGTGTGGATAACAGTCCCCGAGGTGTAGGACAGTCGGTGACAGAGTGTGCTGTTAAGGCACTCCGTGATGTTAAAGTCATCAGTTCGAAACCTGCGGGGACAAAAAATCCAGTCATGTTAAGGGTTGGTGTGGCTCAGGCCAGGTGCGATCCCCAAGTGATTTTGACGGCTTAGATGTCCCTGAGTCGTGGTTTCTTAGCCACAATTTAGTCCCACATGTCACGGACAAACTAACAAACAAACAAAAAAACAAGTGTGGATAACATAAATATTGAGTCCTAGAATCCTGATTGTATTTAGAAATTGATCAATTTGTTTGGTGCCAATGGATTTGTGAATGAAAAAATGATTCTATTGTCTCTTGATCCATTTTTATAGATGAATTGATAACAAATTATGGGAATATTAAGAGAAACAAATTCTTTAGTCCATTAATAAATCTCTAGAAAAGAGGTCTAATTATAGAGCACATTAAACAATTCCAAAAGCCGAGTCTCAGGGAAAAGGAAATTCTGGAGGATAATTTGTTAGATATATTTATCAAAACGTTTGAGAGAGTTCAACATGAGGTGCATCTCTTTGAACCTAAGTCCCTGGAGAATGCTTTCAGTGTGGCAAGGAAAGTGGAAAGAACAAATATGGCTACTAGAAGGGTAGCCACTAATAAATATAGAAAGCATCATCTTCCCTCTGCTAACCTTATTGAACATACAAGGTCGACACCTCAACAAATAGATGAAAGAAGAGAAAATTGATTATGTTTCAATTGTGATACAAAGTATAGTAAGGGGAATAAATGCGGTTAGAAGAAATTATTCTACATAGACTGTGAATAGGAAAAAGATCAAGAGATATAACCATCACAAGATCTAGAATTGGAAGAGACTACTCCAACATTATATTATAATGCATTGGCTAGCATCAACACTCCTCAAAATATCAAGATAGAAGGGTATATCAAAAAGAAAAAGGTAAAATTGTTGATTTCTTCTAGAAGTACCCAGAACTTCATTAATTGCAAACTAGGCAAACTTCTCAATTGCTTCATATATCCAACACCATAGTGACATGTCTCCGATATGGTATATTTTTAACTCTTCATAACTGATCGAAGTGGATACTAGTGGACACCCATCTATTCCACTAATTCATAATTGTTCCACGTCTTGTCAATTTTTCTACAGTTTGTTGGGTCCCAAACTTTCGGGGCCATTTTGAGGCCCTAAACGATGTTTTTTTTATGTGGAAGCGCCCAATAAATGCCAAAGGCATATTGAGCCATTCAAAATGTATACTTCTCGGCTAGACATTTCCAATGAGTTATGGAGCGCCCCAAACAAAGATCATATGCAAAAGTAAAACCCCCAAGAAGTTGATGTATCAACTAACCCCATCAGAGCTCACAAATATTTTGGAGTTTCATCTTCTAGGGTTAGGTTTTTGGATGTTTAGGGTTTTTTTCATTGATCTTTTATGTTAAAATGCCTTTTCGAACTCTTTGTAATCAAATTCTTGCAAATGAGCGTAGTCGACACATCTCTCTCTTTAGGGATAATCTACCAACATTCTAGCTAGTTTGTGTGCTTTGTATTTCACAATATTTTGTATTCCATTCATTAATAGAATCCAAGTTAGTTGTAATATTGTGTTTCTTGCAACATCTCTATGTGTTTCCTTGTTATATATTTGCATTCATTTTTTTCTCAATATAATCCATATTAGTGGCATCTGAGCAGTCTGCTCCTTGTCTTTTCTTAGTGCATGTCCCCGACAAGGTCAGGGTAAAAAGAATTAGGTATTGAGCTATTTTTTCTCAAGGACAACCGCTCTCACTGGCCCAAGAGAACTCCCATGGTAGAATAAAAGAGAGATGATGGAGCATGAGATCATATCAAACCATTGCTCAAGGAATCCCTCACACAATAGAGGAATGCGATAATGGAAAATTTCGCCCAGATCCTTCGATGAACGACACAACGACGACAACACCTTCAACCAATAGTCACTTTGGAGGTGCAACACCCTTCAAGGTACAAGTTAGCTTTGATATTTTTTTATTTGAAGGACAAATAGATTTTGACGCTTAAGTCTTCTAGAGGGTTATTTCTCTATCCAAAAGTTTTCCAAAAGTGAAAAAATCACCTTCGCGCTCCTTAAAGATATTCTCCATGTCATATATTGGTAGGAAACTTACTGTGAGAAACATGCTTGAGACGAGTTTGCAATTTTTGGGCAATAACCCACTTGGGCAACTTTAGGTTTTTCCCTCAAGGAGAAATACTACTCTTTTGGAAACTACGATGACCAATACATAAGATGGGAAACTTTGCATCATGAAAGAGACCAGATGGTGCTAGAGTACACCAACATGTTCAATACCTTGTGAAAAAAGTTGGGTATTAAAGAATCCAAGTGTCACCTGGTTCTGAAGTACCGCAATGGCATACATAGGTACATCCATATATATATGAAGTTATTAGACATATTCTCATTGGGAGGCTCTTACTGAATGCGATCAAGATTGAGAAAAAGAATAAGCGAGATTTCAGTTCTGTAAACCCATCACAACATAAGGATGGTAAAGGTGGCCGTAACTCCCAAAACAAAGGAAATATCAAGGATGGCCAGCCCTAGGACAACCAGTCTAAGCCACAAGCAAAGAAGGGTAACAAAAAATTTAAGGACACTGGAAAGTGGTGCGAGTTCCACAAAATCCCTTGGCATGACACTGATGAATGTTTCTCCAAACAGTCATTGGTGGCTAATATGAAAGCCTTAGAGTTAGATGCTGGCTCAAACAATGATCAAAACTAGATAAAGGAAAAAATCATTGATGCAGAATCCAGTGTCACCATCGCTACCACAAAGGCCTAGCTAGAGGAACTAGAGGAGCTTGAAGAAGGGGATCACCTCCTCCACTCACAAATGTGGGTGAAGGGGACCCCACTCCATTTCATTATTGACAACGATAGCTAGAAGAACCTAATCTCGGTAGAGGTCATCAAGAGGTTGAGCCTAACAATGATGCCTCACCCTCAACCATACACCATTGGTTGGCTCATCCAGGGACGAGATATCTACGTCAACTGATAATGTTTCCTACACTATGACATGAAGCCCTTCAATGATGAGGTATTGTGTGATGTTTCCCCACTTGAAGTTTGTGATGTTATTTTAGGACAACCATATATGTGGAAGCATCATGTTTTTTATGAATATAGTCCCCCTAGTTTCATTATTACTTTGGGAGGTCAACTCTATAGGGTACAAGAGGTAGTCTCAACTACTACGGTCTCTTTAGTCTGCGCAAAGTAGTGTAGAAAGGTGATCTCTTAGACTGGGGTATTTTTCCTCTTTATGGTCCATTCAGAAGGTGAATGAAATATCACCACAATCGCCAAAACCTCTGTATGAGGTCTCTCTACATAGTAGAAGCAGGTAGACAATATAGTAGAAGAACACACAGACATATTTTCCTTGCCTACTGAGGTTCCCTTGCACTACCAGGTAAAGAAATCAATTGATTTGACACCTGGTGCTCCTCTTCCCAACAACCCCATATATAAGCACTTTGTTCTAGAGAATGAAGAAATCAAATTCTCGATCCAAGAGGTAATTTGGAAGGGACACATTAGACCAATATCCTTGCCTTGCAGGAGCCTAATTGTTCTAGTACAGAAGAAGGACGAGACATGGTGTCTTGTCATAGATTACAAAGCCTTGCACAAGATCATAGTCAAGAAATAGTACTCAATCCCCTAGATTGATGATATTCTATATTGACTCAAGAGCACCAATGTTTTTAGTAAGGTTGATCTAAATTCAGGTCACCACTAGGTGCTAATTGAACAAACTGATGTATGGAAGACAACATTTAAGTCTAAAGAAGGTCTCTTTGAGTGGCTGGTCATGTATTTTGGATTAACTAATTCCCCAACCACATTCATATGGATGATGGATGACATATTACGACCATTCACAAACTCCTTTGTGGTCGTATATCTGGATGGCATCCTCATATTTAGAAAAACTTGGGATGAACATTTGAAAAGTTTTGGGCACCCTACGACAACACAAGTTATATGCCAATTTGGAGAAGTGTTCTCTCAGCATGCAGAGATTTCAATATTTGTGATACATTGTGGATGAGTAGGGTGCATGTGTGGATCTAACCAAGATCCAATTCATTCATTATTTTCCAACCCCAGAGAAACTGACCGAGCTCCATAGCTTCTTGGGCCTCGCCAAATTATACCGCATGTTTGTGTTGGGGTTCCCTCATATCACTTGGGCCCTAAGCCAGGTGACCAAGGGTGGAGCCAATGCTGAGTTTGTTTGGTTTGCAACACAACATAACTCATTTAAGGATTTGAAACTATGCCTCTACTCAACACCAGTCCCTATTTTACCAGGCCTACAATGATAATTTGAGATTGATACAGATGCTTCAAATTATTCCGTCGGTTGAGTCCTCACTCATCATGGGAATACAATGGCATATCATAGTGAAACACTATCTAATGCTATTCATAGATACCCCTCCTACGAAAAAGAGATGTACTCCATTATGGAAGAATATAGATAGTGGAATCATTACATTATCATAAAGAAAATGATCATCCACACTGATCACATGCCTCTACAATTCATGTAGACACAAGGAAAGTTATAGAATGACTACCATCAGAAGTGGCCCACATACTTGCAACAATTCCACTTAAACATCAAGTACGAGAAGAGTATCACCAACCATGTTTCATAATGCCTCATTCGACCCCTGGTTGTGGTGATAACCATAGTTCTCAACTTCTGTGGGCATGAGATATCGAGAGGGCTACAATTATACAATAGTGATTTTGACTTTGTTGCTACCTATCAGACATTGAGCATAGGAAAACTAGTTCTAAACTTTTATCTCCAAGATGTGCTACTATGCCATTTGTTTCATATATGCGTCCCTTCAAGCGAGCATGAAAATCTAATTTGGGAAGATCATTATAGTCGGGAGGTAGGGCACTTTCGCATGGAAAAATAATGACGACATTGAAAAAGCATTTTTATTGGCTAAAGCTCCAACAATATGTCAACAGGTATATCATATCCTGCACTACCCATTCCATTTCCAAACCTACCATTAAGAAATAGGGGCTATACACCCCTCTGCCTACTCCTGATATGCCTTGGGAGTCCATATACATGGATTACATGTCCGGTCTACCCTCAATCAAGCATAGTGATGACTATGTCTTCGTGGTCATTGATTTCTTCTCTAAGATGGCAGTTTTGACACCTTGCAAGAAGAGATGTTGGTTGTGGAGCCTGATTATCTTCCTGATTTAGAGGTCTTTGTTTTCATATGTGTTTATACCCCATGAAGACTTTACACCCCGAAAGAATGTACACTCCTCCACGTGGGGGAGTGTAGAGGGGGGCTACCCCCCTTGCGGGGGTTCGGGGATGAAGCCCTCGAAGGAAAAATTTCCTTGCAAATGTATATTGCAATTTCATAATAAATTTCGAACGTTCATTATAAGGTCGCAGATCTGGGTAGAAGTTATGTTAGGGTTTTTTTTTCCCTAGAATGAAACCCTCTTTTATGAGGGAAATGTATTGCGGCTATGTATCATTGTGAATATTGTATTTTGATTGAGGAGACTGTGAGAGAAAGAAGAGGAAGTTACATCGGGTGTGTTGTAGATTGTATCCCTTCATTTGCTGGATAATAATAAAGGAAGGACTTGGAAATTTCTCTGGTGGACATAGACCACATTGGGTGAACCACATATATATGTGTCTCTATTATATTGTGTATCTTCTGTGTTTTATTTCCGCAATTTTTTTATTTATTTCTCTGTGATCCTATTTTTCTAACAATACCATCATAACCGAGGCCACTGCTGCGATCTTCTCTGAGCATTTTTGGGTTCATTTTGGGCTCCCATGAACCATTATTTAAGATCAATACATAATGCTCTTGAGCACTTTTGGGTTCAGCCTATGGTCGACAATGGACACCAAGATGACCAAATTGACTACCTTCCACCCACAGACTAATGGAAAAATATAGGTAGTCAACATGATGATTGTTCATATCCCAAGGATGTACAATTCCAAGCATCCACGCACATGTGATGAGAGCATTCCTTATGTTCAACATATCTACAATAGATCCCTACATAGCTCTTGTTACACATTATTTTGGTCACCCTGATGATGATTACATAAACATGTGTTCAAGTTCCTAATATGATCTTTTGCCTGAGAAAAGAAACCTCTTTCCACCCTTGCAAGATGCATTTTTGGAAGGCCGCCGCAGGCTGCTCCCTTTAGACAGTGCGAAAATCCCTGATTTCCGCAGGCTGAACTATAGCCAAACCGCGAGACTTCCACAGACTGCTATATAGGCAGGTCATGACGACACTTTAAAACTAAAAGAGGAAAGAAGTTCTAGCAGCTTCTAGAAGTAGAATATTATGGAAATATGAGGTGGCGTCCGTATGGTTACGATCCTATTGACTTCTCTGATTTGATGGGATCATCTTCATCTCTTTAACCACTTTAGTTTATCCTATATAATGATAGGATTCTCATGGAAAAGGTTAGAGGTACAAGCATAAATAAGCATAGAGATTGAAGAAAGAATAGGCTGAAGACTGTGTCAAGAATCCTATTTCAAGTGATGCTTGAGGTCTCCATTCATTCATCAAGATTTTGTGAAAATTCGTAATGTAAATGTCAGAGCAGATGTATGTGTGTGTCAGAACAAAGGGCCACTGAAAGGGAACTTGCGACATCAAGGCAATTCAGTTGTATCTTCTACCTTTCATTAATATAATATGGTGGCACGTCTCTTTCCCATAAAATGATTGATATTTTATTACATGACTCCTTGATCACATGTTTAGGTTGTCATTGAATTTCACTATTGTTGCTTTCACGTTGGTTGATTTGTGTTATTGTAGATATGATCTCATAGGAACATCAGAGTAAGGCAGGATCAACAAAGACATAAGGAAGCGATTCATAAGGTATGTTATCTATTCCTTCTTTGGTAGTTAAAATCAATGATTGAAACCTAGGGAAAGCAACATGTTCCGTCTTGTTTTGTTCTAGATCCAGGTGGATCTAGGGGGATTAGTTCATGTCCGCATCTACCAATTTACCCGTTAATAAAATTGGCGACCATACTGGGGAAACAAATGTTTTCCTAGTTTTCCATGTTTTCTTGCTTTGATTGCTTGGTTTTTGTTTTCTGAGTCACTGGAAGATCCAGCTTGACTCTCTGACTGTTAAACTTCACTGGAAAACCTTTTCAAATTTTAATTTTTTCCATTTTTGTTTGATTTCCACACCCTGCTTTGAGGAACAATGCAGCGACTTAGGATTTCTGCACCCTACCTATTTTGACCAATGCACAAACGCCGCGCCCTACCCATATCTGGCCCACAGAAATCAGTGATTTCCGCACTGTGCTAGTCTTCCAACCTGCAGAAATTGTGAAAAAAATTGTTTTTTGGTGGGTTTCCCTGTCCAGATCTGTGATATGGTTCTGGGGTGAGTTGTTGGGTCTGATTACAGTCTTCTTGACAAAATTTGAATCTGCTTTCAGCCATATTTTCCTTATTTTTGCTTTGTTTTCTTTTGAAAGATTTGACCTTTTCCTTTGAGTGTCTTTCAGTTACAAAACATTTGCTTTTTCTTTAGAATTGTTTAGTGAAAGAACACTTCTTTTTATTGAACAATTCGTGTTAAAAGAGAAAATTTGTTTGGGTTGATTTGTTTTATAGAGAGTTGTTATTGATTTTATCTATCTTTGAAACAAAAAATTTAATTTCTTGCTTTATATTAGTTTGGGGGCATCCTTGCATTTGAAGTAGCAAAATTGCATGATTCTTGGCATTTTTTGGTCTTAAATTCTGAATCGTGCATTGGTGTACAATCTATTTTGCTCATTTCTTGAGAATCTTGATATTGATGAGTTTAGTATATTTTGGGACATTGTGCATATAGTAATGGTAAATGTTTTCTCCTTCTCGTAGCATAGCTTTCATCGAAATGAAAAGATTGCATCTTCATATCTTTGCATAAATTTTGAGTCGGTCAAAACACCATATTGTCCACGCCATTTTCCTTTTGAGTAAAAACAACCTTAAAAAACAAGCGCTTATAAAAATTGATTAGACATTTTTATATTTTCTGGTAGAAAACCTACATTAGATTAGTTGTAGGGCTTTGGAATAGGTGTGAAAGATAACTTTCCAAAGCTACAAACAAACATAGAATCTTGAGTTAGGGAGCAGTAAATCCACTTGTTACATTTTGTCTTGGGAAGCCCTTCTAACACAAGGGTCAATTACGAGGTCGCACTGAGACTGGTAGAGTTACTCACCCTGCTTTGTTGGTCTTGGTGTAGAGGTTGCATGTATTATGGGGGTCGCTTGAGAGGTGTACCCACAATGATGAGTGGAAGCCTTTCAAGTTGATTTCGGGCTAGATACCCTGCCCTTGCGCATGGATCAGACTATCGACTGTTTCCCCAGGCGTCACTGTAGTGATTGGTAACCTTAGTGGCCTATCTCTTTAGGGTCTTTACATAAGGTGACTGTGGAGGGGCAAGTATTCACGGTACCTGGAATTGACGTTGGCCAAACTCACTCGGGCTCCTTGGAGGGTATACCCACGTTTGTGTGTGGGAGCTTGCACTAGGGTGTAAGTCCGTTAAGCAGGTCGTCAACGTAACTTTTCCACCTGCTCTATCTCATCTCCTTCTTACTTTGTTCCCGCGACATTGGATTTCATCACCAACTAGTGAGCTCATTGTGAGAAGGTTGTGTTTGCTTGCTGGCTTACTAGATTTTTAGCGTGTGTTGTTTGTTTTCCCCAGAAGACTCTTGGTTGGATATTTGTTTTAATGACGTCAATTCTCGAAATGACCAATGAAGGAACCCCTGCTCCAGGGGAAACTTTTGTTTTTTCTTCTTATGGAAACATTGGTCCTCCTCACATCACTACTTTGAGCCTTTCGGGTCTCACAATTGGATTACCAGTATGGTTGTTTTCTACTCAGGTAATCCCGAATGTAGTAAGTGCTTCGGTCATAAGAACTTCCCCCCAAGAACATCAAACTCATGTTGATCCTTCATCTTCTTCACCAGTAAGATATTCTTCACCTTCTTCACTTGCAAGGTCTTCCTCCATTTCATCTTCTTCGTCGAGTGAAATCTCTAAAGCTAGTAACCCAGTGGATAAGAAGAAGAAGAAAATGAAGAATAATAAGAAGAAAAATAAGCAAGGGTCTAAACTTCCAACCACTTCCAAACATGTTGGAAAGAAACTGGTTACTGTTGATCGTGCTGGGAGTGTTGTTGATGTCAAGATCACCCAAACAACCCCTAAGCCCAAGTACCCTTGCAGGCTTTGTAAGGGTAGCCATCTTCTTAAGGATTGCCCTGGTCTATCCAAGGTTATAGAAGCATGGTCTACACACCCTCGCCAACCCATGTCATCATCCTCTGACCAACATGTTGATGACCCCCCGTCAACTAGTCGAGATACCATTGGGAATAAGAAAAGTAGTGTCAAGTTCCAGTGTATGTTATGCAAAGGGCGTCATCTCACTCACCTTTTCCCTCGTATGGAACAAGCCTCAAAATTCCTGGAAGACATGGCTGTTTCAAAGCCTCAACTTCCTGCTGCTTATCACAAGCTTACTCTCGAGCCACCTGCAGTTGATGGAATGATCAATCCGACCCCTCCGTCAGTCAATCTGGTTGATCATGTAGTCAACTTGGTCACTTCTTTAGTCTAACCAGTTGACCAAGTGGTCGATCTAATCCCATCCTCGGTTGATCCCACTCGCCCATTAAAGAGTGAAACCCAAGTGGTTGGTCTGATCGCATCCTCGGTCAATCCCACTCTCCCACCAGAGAGTGAAAACCAAGTGGTTGATTCGTCTCCACCCATCGACCCCATTCTCCCCTTGGAGAATGAAACCCAAGTGGTCGATTTGATCTCGTCATCGGTCGATCCTACTCTCTCGCAAGAGAGTAAACCTGATACTACCCATGTTTTTCTCGTTGATACAGACTCTACCATGCCGCGGAGTTTTCCTCCTTCTCCTATGGAACCCCCTCCAAGTAATGAGGCCATCCATTTTGATTGGGGTGTGCTAACTGGACCTCATCTTCCCTCTCACATTCCTTTCCAGATTACAGTGCAAGTTTGTGGTCGAGATGTTCCTCAGACGTTGATAAATGAAGGTGTGTCCGTTAGTATTTTGTCCTCATTTTCTTGTCAAGCTTTGGGTTGTCCTCAGCTTGACCCAGTTATGCAGAATCTGTCATCTTTTAACAGAAGAATCAGTCAACCTTTAGGGACCCTTCCTCAGTTTACTGTAACTTTGGGAGGGAAAAATCTCTTTATTGATGTAATGGTAGTCCAAGACCCCTTGGATTTCACTTTACTCCTTGGGCGGGATTATGTCTATTCCATGAAAGCTATTGTGTCCACTCTTTTTCGTGTGATATCTTTCCCTCATGATGGAAGAATTGTGACTATCGATCAATTATCGGTCTTGACTGGATTACCTCCTTAAATGGTTCTTATATGTAGATGGTATCGCCCCTGCCACATGTTAATTTTGTGGCATTGTCTCCCATGACTTCATCTTCTGATGATTTGGATCCAGTAGTTGACATGGCGATCTCTTCGATCGAGTTTTTAGAGCTTGATCTCCTTACCCCTGTCATGACACTCGACATGTGTTCCTTCCAGAGTGTGTTTCTTCCATCGAGTGAAGATATCTTGGAGGCCATGACCGAGTTTTGTCCCTTGACATCATGTCCTTCCAGAGCATTGTCCTCTTGGAAGCCATGATCACAAAGAGGTGTTAAGCATGGTTTTCTGATTTCAAGCTCATTAAAAAATGAAACCGACTTTGAGCATGGTTTTTCTGTTTTCAAGCTCATTAAAAAATGAAACCAGCTTTTGAGCATGGTTTTCTGATTTCAAGCTTGTTAAAAAATGAAACCAGCTGAGGATAGTTTTCACATCTCTGTAGCAACCTCGTTAAAAATTGAAACAGAGCTTACGAGGATAGATTTTTGTGTCTATGTGGAAACCTTGTTAAAAAATGAAACAGAGCTCATGAGGATAGTTTTACGTCTCTGCGACAACCTCGTTAAAAAATGAAACAGAGGTTACAAGCATAGTTCATGCTTCTGTGTCAAGCTTGTTAAAAAATGAAATAGAGCTCTAGGGATTGAACCTGGATTCTCGAGCATATTTTTTCTTCTTTGTGGCAAGCTCGTTAAAAAATTAAATAGATTTATTCCCTCTCTCTGTTGAGTTAAGTCCTTCGTCTAGTATTTGAAGCTTCCTTTCCTCCGCCTCTGCAGTTGGACGAAACGAAGCTTGGAGGGCAATGCTTTTAGCCTCTGGACTTCATGCTGAAGTTGAGTCACTAGCTTCTTAAACTGGGGGCTAAGTGCCGACCATACCTTTGTTATGTGTTGGGAAGTTCAAGCATAGTTTTCTATGGTTCAAGCTTGTGTAAAAATGAAACCATCTACCTCAAACATAGTTTTCTATGGTTCAAGCTTGTGTAAAAATGAAACCACCTACCTCAAGCATAGTTTCCTATGGTTCAAGCTTGTGTAAAAATGAAACCACCTACCTCAAGCATAGTTTCCTTTGGTTCAAGCTTGTGTAAAAATGAAACCAGGCCCAAGCACATTTTTGTTTAGTTTTTAATCTTGTGTAAAAATAAAATCTATCCCCAACATAGTTTTGTTTTGTTTTAAAGATGGCGTAAAAAATGAAAACAATCCTCGAGCATAGTCTTTGTTCATTCTCGGGCTCGAAAATCAATGAGAACGTAACCGAGTATACTTTTGTCGTCTTTTCCTACTCATTATGGTAACACGAAAACAACGAAGCCTATGGAGAATTCTTTAAGCTCTTTTCATGCCCCCTAAAAACGAAAAGATTACCGAGCGATCTTGTTCTTTTCACAGTCATAAAAGTATTTGAATAAAACGTTTGATGGGCGATAGTTTATCACTTTTTCGGTCCTGTCGAACTATTTTACAACAAAGGAACTGAGAGAGTTTTTTTTTAAGTGTTTTTCCAGACTCTATAAACATGAAAAACCTTCGAGTTTTCTATCTTTGGACTCGTTAAACAAACATCGACAGACCCATATGGGACCAAACCACTCCTTCTTAGGGTTCATTAAATGTAATTCGAGGGACTCGTCCGAAGGATGAGCTTAAATTGACAAGCATATGTTATCCTCCTCAAGCTTGCGTAAAAATAAAGAGGTACTAGCCAGAAATTGTGGGGGAAAATTTGGGAAAGGAATGTGTCTCTGTATTTGTATTAATGGTAGTAAGTATCACTCTTGAACATGAAACCCCTCTTCATCATTTGAATTTGGGTTGGGTAATCTGTTTGCCTCTTGTCTGACCTTCTACAAGCTCACATCTTGGGCCGTCTTTGAGTCAATACTGCCAAGATCATTGTCGTGTCATTCATATGCTCAAGAGAAGTTCAACTGAAACTTTCTATCAAGTCAATCATCTGCAATTGTCCATTCTTACCATGTCGACCTTCCCTGTGTTAGTCCCAAGTCACATATGTATTTTGATCTACCCTAAATCTGTTACTTATTTCATGTCATTGATGGGGGATACATCAAGGCCCTCCCGTGACGAGTCTTTTTCTGTCGACTTCAGCTCATTATCCAGGAAAAAGACTTAGAAATTATTTAGTACCTTAGAGCCTGCATGCCTCAATGGTAGGTTCTTCACTTTCGACAGTGGATTCACATCATTGATCCCTGATCGAGAGATTCTGTCAAGTGTTCGACTTCAACTCATTTATTCACACTTGTTGGATTTTATTGGAGTACCTTGGGAGTGATTGACATCAAAGGTGATTTCCCTCGCACTTGTTAACAGTTTTCATTAATGACTGGTAATCAAGTGGTTTTTATTCACGTTCGACTTCAAAATTTGTAATCACGTGACTAGAATCGTACTAACGGATGATGGATTGAAGACCCTAGACTTCATCATTTTTTGGTCCAGGTTGCGATGGAGTATTTGTGATTTGTTTTGATACACAAATCCACCTTGTATGTCTTGTCACTATGTTCATAGTTGAGTTTTCGATGCATGGATCCACAGTGTATTCCTAGTGGCTATGCAAAATCTTGTTGACATGGATCCACGTTGTATAATTGGTGGCCATGACCTACATTTATGATTTCAATCATTTACAGTCTAAACATGGGAATGCCTAATTCATACATGGTGTGATATTGTACAGATGCTTGATTGTTTGCAGGTTCCTGATTGGTGCGCCCCTAGTTCTTGACACATACATGCTTATTTTACAAAGTATTTCGACTATCTCGAGTTCCAGCCTCATAATTTGGGGGGCATTCTGTTACACATTATTTTGGTCACCCTGATGATGATTACATAAACATTTGTTCAAGTTCGCAATACGATCTTTTTCTTGAGAAAAGCAACCTCTTTCCACCCTTGCAAGATGCATTTTTGGAAGGCCGCCGTAGGCTGCTCCCTTTACACAGTGCGGAAATCCCTGATTTTCGCAGGCTGAACTATAGCCAGACCATGGGACTTTTGCAGGCTGCTATATAGGCAAGTCGTGGTGATGCTTTAAAACTAAACGAGGAAAGAAGTTCTAGCATCTTCTAGAAGTGGAATCTTCTGGAAATATGAGGTGGCATCCGTATGGTTACGATCCTACTGACTTCTCTGACTTTATGGGATCATCCTCATCTCTTTAACCACTTCAGTTTTTCCTATATAATAATAGGCTTCTCATGGAAAAGGTTAGAGGTACAAGCATAAAGAAGCATAGAGACTGAAGAAAGAATAGGCTGAAGACTGTGTGAAGAATCCTATTTCGAGTGATGCTTGAGGTCTCCATTCATTCATCAAGATTTTCTGAAAATTCGTCATGCGAATGTCGGAGCAGATGTATGTGTGTGTCAGAACAAAGGGCCACTGAAATGGAACTTGTGACATAAAGGCGATTCGGTTGTATCTTCTACCTTTCATTAATATAATACAGTGGCATGTCTCTTTCCCATAAAATGATCGATATTTTATTACATGACTCCTTGATCACATATTTAGGTTTTCATTGAATTTCACTATTGTTGCTTTCACGTTGGTTGATTTGTGTTATTGCAGATATGATCTCATAGGAACATTGGAGTAAGGCAGGATCAACAAAGACATAAGTAAGCAATTCATAAGGTATGTTATCTATTCCTTCTTTGGTAGTTAAAATCAATGATTGAAACCTAGGGAAAACATCGTGTTCCATCTTGTTTTTTTTCTAGATCCAGGTGGATCTAGGGGGATTAGTTCATGTCTGCATCTACCGATTTACTCGTTAATGGCTCTATTGGCCATATCCCCTTTTAGGTGTGCTTGGGGTTCCATCCATTGGCACCCATGGATGTAGCTCTGCCCATTATAGCTGCATAGGAAGAGTCCTCCCATGCTTAGACCAAGTTTGATCGAGAAACCAAATTTCTTGAATGAATCCAACATATCCAACAACAAGTTTAGGATATTCTTTAGAAATCCAACACCAAGTACAAGCAATGTCGTGATCATCAACAAGTACCACACAAGTTTTAGGTGGGAGATAAGGTATGGTTGCATTTGCAGAAAAAGAACCTCACAGGACCCCATCAAAATCTCCTCCCACTCTGATAATGGACTTACAACATCACTAAGGCTATGGGTGAGAATTATTTTGAATTAAGTATTCCCCCTTTCCTTGGATTGCACCCCATATTTAATGTGGAACTACTTCAACCATATTTTCCACCTCTCCTAGACACTTCGAACATGGTCGAGCAATTGGACCCGACATAAATCAATCCTTAATGTATTGATTGGGTGATATTTTATTGGATCATGGACACCAAGATGAAGTGAAATTTCGAATAGAACATCCAACTCTATTAGGTCATCAAAGCGGGTTAACTTCTTCACCAAGGCAAGTGGCTCTCCAAGAGTCAGATTCAACAGAAGTTTCACCATATGATGGATAAAATTAATGCAATGAAGACAATTTATTCCTAAGGGGGAGGACTAATCCAAGTGGATATTGGTGGCCACCCACTTGTTCCACTAATTTAGAATGGTTCCACATCTTGGCAGGTTTTCTACAGTTTTTAGGGTGCCAAACTTCCAAGGCCATTTTGAGGCCCTAAACAATGTTTTTATGATGTGGCAGTTCCCAATAGACGTTGAAGGCATGTATTGGGATGTTTGGAATGTATACTTGTTGGCTAGACATTTCCAATGGGTTACTGAGCACCCCAAAATGATATCATATGAAAAAGTAATGCCCTCGGGAAGTTGATGTGTCGACTAACCACATCGAGGCCCACAAACCTTTTGGTGTTTCATCTTCAAGGGTTAGGTTTATGGATGTTTAGGGTTTTTCTCATTGATGCTTTATGTTAAAAGTACTTTTCAACCTCTTTGTAATCAACTTCTTGCAAATGAGAGTAGCTAACACATCTCTCTCTTTAGGGATAATCTACCACCATTCTATCTAGTTTGTGTGCTTTTCATTTCATAATATTTTGTATTCCGTTCATTAATAGAATATGAGTTAGTTGTATTACTGTTGTTATCACTAATAGTTGTTAAGGGCCACAGGCCACAACCATGAGAGAAAAGCACAACACTCGAGTGACTCAGTCCAGACTCGAATCAAGCAACATGTAGGTTTAAAGCTTTCAGCAGCTGAGATTCCATGTGAATTTATGATTGGCGGTTCACGGGTTTTAGAGTTCGAAATTGCTCGGAGTTTAACACCAGAGAAAAGGGTCCATGGTCCCGAAACCTCGAAGTAAGTATGAGCCGTTGATCTTTAAAGGGGACAGGTGGCACCCGTTCCAAGCCTTCGGGAGAATTGAATTGAGAAGTGTGCATAATCCCTGAGTCCCGAAATGCCGATGGGTTGAAGTGCCAATTGTTGATATGCCGAAGTCTCAAAACTCAGGATTCGTGAGAGCCATCCGATCGAGTGGGGACAGGTGGCAGTGGATTAAATGATGTCGCTGAATTGGGCCTCGGGGGTTTTGAAATGAGCCAAAAGCAATTTTTGCGATTCACGAAATTTTGAAATAGATCTGGGCTATTCAAACTAGTGGAGCATGTGGCACTTGATCGACGATTTCGTGATTTTGTGCATTGGGAAATTTGAAGTCAGGAGTATGAAAACTCCTGATAAGTGAAGTCCCGAAATGCCTTGGGAAGTTTGGGTCCATGGTCATGGCCCGAGGTCGCATGCAGGAAAATGCGGTGAAGGATGAGCTGTCACCAGGAGCTTTGAGAGAGCAAAGGAAGGGGCGTCGATTTCATAGAGATTTGCAGAGCCTAAATGCGTCATAATTGACTTGAAGAAGTCGTGGGCACCGCCTTGAAAAATTCATGGGTGTCAGGCCTCATCCTGATCCCAATGAAGGAAGTTATTGAAGATAAGGGAAACAGTTGAAACCTCTTATCACCCCATAAATGGAAAGTGTTGCAGAAAGAAGCCATGAATGCAGACTGTCCATCGAAGCTTCCTTCTGGATAAATTTCCCATAAAACGCATAACTGTGCCTACCTCACATCTGACATAAGAAGGTCTGCACAGTCTGAAAAAGTGGGCATCGACTGGGAGCTTTGAATGCAAGGGTCCGATCACGCTCTTGGTAGTTGCATCATTTTTGAGTATATATACTCAGTGTTGATATTTTGTTAAGGTCAGATGGTTGAGCTAGGTTCCCTGCTATTGTAATATTTTTATGAAGAACACTAGTTCTCTAGTTATGTATTTTCTTTTGATACATCTTGGTTAATCTAAGTCAACTTTCTTGCTCCATCTTATTTGCCTCTGATACCGAGAGAGTTCATGAATGAATGATTCACATGCATTGTTGTAACTGTATTATGATGAATGCTTTGATTATAGTGTTGTTATAATTTCTTTCAGTTTCCTTGAAATTTAAATCCAAGAGGATCTTGTGTTTGAGTTTTTCCTCCTTAGGCTGCTTGAAGACCTGATGTCCATATCATACCTCTACACTCTCCTCTCCAAAGTCTTCCCTCTATTCACCCTTAATCCAACTTACTGACTGAAGTTGATTCCAGACCTCAAATGCTTGTGAATGCTAGACCAGATTTCTGAGTTAGAACGTTATTGTCACTGAGTCTGTGCCCATTTGACCTCTTTAAAACCAACCTTGACATATAAATTGATGGTTACTGGGCTTACCTTCAACACAATCTGAAGGTGAGAAGTTCCCTGGGAGAATGAAGACGATCATATCTGGTCTTTGATGGTGAACAAAGACCATACACATTCAAAGCTGCACATATTTCACCTAGCAACTCCATGCCTAAAGAATCCATTGGCTGGTTTGAAATGAAAGAGACTTCAGCTCCGAGGTATGCCTTCTGTGATTTTTCAAAAATAGTTGGTTTCCCAAATCCACTTTCTGATAGAGATGAATGGGAAGATATCCTCCCTTAATTTCAAGAAAAAAGTTCGGAGGTACCAACTGAGCATTTACTGGACTTTCATGAAATTATTCATCAACTTACTATCATGCATGAAGATGTCCAGATTAATCTTTTTAGATATTCATTAGGGGGGGCTGCTCTTGATTGGTGTCCATATTTTCCCACTGCAAGCATCAATTCTTTGACAGGTTTTCATACAACTTTCAATTCATTTTGTAAGGATTATTTTCCAGCTGAACATCTTTATGAAAGCTACTGTGATGAATTTTCTTTGTTTCATGAAGCCTCTATTGGTCCTGAAAACCATGTTTGTGATGAATCTTTTATTGTAGAAGAAATAATTTTCTATGAAAATCTATAGGTGTTGAATGATATTCATTATGTTATCCCTAACACAGAAACATCTGATATCATTTCAGATACATCTGTTCTTTTAGATGTTCATAAATATCAACATTCCTCTTGTGAAAATTCTGAGTTTATAGAGCAGATGTTGTCTACAGTAGATAGCTCTCCTGGATATGGGGTTGAAGAAAATGTTCCTGGAAGCTCTGGTTATGATGAAGAAGAGATGGTTGTGGAGGATTCTTCTCTTTTCCTTCAAGAGGTTTCCCATGATATATTTTTACCTAGGATTAAAGAGAAAAATCATATGTATGAACAACCAGAAGCAACAGTTACTTTTATCCTTGAAATGGATATTTTTAACAGTTATATTCTCGATGGGATCACTATTTTGGAGGTGGATCATAGATATGAAGGGCAACCCTTTTTTGATGAATATTCTAGTGATGATGAGCAACACGCTTATCCTACATTTGATCACTATTAAGACACTGAATGACATGAAAAAGGCAGAGCTTTCCCATAGTCCCTATTTATGATGATTATGAATCCGATCCTTAGGAGAGCCATGGAGAAGAAGAGGAGGAGCCAAAGATGCAGTTTACAGCCTACTCAGAGCTTGTAAGTGAGAAGCCATCATCTGAAATCAGTCAGCCTGCATCAACCTCTCATTCACCTGAGCTTGCCATAGATATCCAACCATGTGTGAGCAACTGCCAGACAGAACATGCTTTCTGTCACCTATTCTATGAGCTAGCCAGGGAGTACATGGAGTTGCAGTTCCTCCACGTTTTAAAGCCTCTCAACTTCATCTCTTTTTCAACATTTAGAGGTGTTATAACCCTAAATTGCACTATCCCTGCTTACCTGGCATCAGGCCTACTCATGCCTCTTCCTAGCCAAAGCCATGCTGAGAAATTCCTCAAAAAACCACTTAAAACCAAGTAACCCGCGCCCTAATTTCTCACTGGGAGCGGGCATCCGCTTGCTGTCCTTATACTGAACGCGGGCATCCGCGGGCTAACCCAAAACAGCCCGCGGGTACCTAACAAAGCAAAAAATCAGGAAAGTTTCCGCCGGGACACGAGGCTTTTTGTCAATTAACTGGAACTCCAAGCCATGCATGGCCGAGAGTTCGCCAAAAAACCTAGCTCCTTCTAGCCTATAAAAGGAGGGGTAGGGGTACTATTCAAAGGAGGAAAATCATAGCAAAGAAAATCTGCCAAATTGCCAAGCCAGTTTTGTCCCAACCCTTTAGCTTTGCCTCAAGCTTTAGGAGAAACTCAAGAAGCAGCAGCTGGAGGACAAAAAGAAGAGGAAGAGCCCAGGATCAGAATCGTGGAACGGTGACCGGCCTCAGAAATCATTGTAAGTTGGTTTATATTGAAGTTAATGAAAAAGATACTTTTCCCGTCCCGCATACGTGAGTCTCATCTATGGTATTTGATTTATGTTTTATCTCTAACCCTATAATAGAT
>ML780876.1:269813-305876 GCA_009831015.1 Picea engelmannii | reverse complement strand
GAAAAAGGTTGGTTTATTCTTCTCTTGTATGCATGTGAAGAAAGGGGTTTCAGATTCGGGTAGAAGGTTAAAAGTTAAGTCTTGAGGGTCATGATCTGCGTATAAGCTTAGAGCCCTAGCTTATTAGTCCGTAGGGTAGAATACCCCACAACAAGAGGAAATATGAAGGATGTAACCATTCTGCTATCGCGGTTGCATCAAATGTTATCAATCACTGACAGAGCCAAGGGCATTACAGTTAGATAGTTACTTGAATGGCTATGGTGGAAGTTTGCTTTCACCTAACATTTTGTAAAATTTTCAGTTATTTTAGGATTGTACATAAATAAGCTCCTTCTGGAGCCCATGTGTTTGTTTTCATTTTAGTAGACCAGTGTACATATTTCCCTGTTTTCTTCTGTGAATATTTTGAGCAATGACTCCATAACCCAATAGCTAAGGAACTGGAACTACACGTTCTTGACAACTCGCAGGGAGCATGCCATCCCTCTGTGGAGCCAAATGTTACCACTAATAGTTGTTAAGGGCCACATGCCTCATCCATGAGTGCAAATCACAACACTCGAGTGACTCAGTCCAGACTCGAATCGAGCAACATGCAGGTTTAAAGCTTTCAGTGGCTGAGATTCCATGTGAATTTTTGATCGACGGTTCGCGGGTTTCAGAGTTCGAAATTGCTCGAAATTTTACACGAGAGAAAAGGGTCCAAGGTCCCGAAAGCCCGAAGTAAGTATGAGCCATTTATCTTTGAAGGGGACAGGTGGGAGTCATTCCAAGCCTTTAGGGAAATGAGCTTCAAGAGAATTGAAGTGAGAAGTTCACATAATCCCCGTGTCCCGAAATGATGATGGGATGAAGTGCCGATTGCCGATATGCCGAAGTACCGAAACCTAGGATTCGTGGGAGTCGTCCAATCTAATGGGGACAGGTGGCAGTGGATTAAACGATGTCACATAATTGGGTTTTGGGGGTTTTGAAATGAGCCACAAGCAATTTTCGCGATTCACAAAATTTCGAAATAGATCTAGGTCGTTCAAACTAGTGGAGCACGTGGCCCCTGATCGACGATTTCGCGGTTTCACACATCGAGAAATATGAAGTCAGGAGTATGAAAACTTATGATAAGAGAAGTACCAAAATGCCTTGGGAAGTTTGGGCCCATGGTTATGTCCCGAGGTTGCATGCATGAAAATGCGGTGAAGGAGAAGCTGACACTAGGAGATTTGATAAAGCGAAGGAAGGGGCGTCGATTTCACAGATATTTGTAGAGCCTCGAGGCGTCAGGATTGACTTGAAGAAGTCGTGGGCATCGCCTTGAAACATTCATGGGTGTCAAGCCTCATACTGATCCCAATGAAGGAAGTTATTGAAGATAAGGGCAACAGTTGAAACCTCTTCTCACCCCATAAATGGAAAGCGTTGCAGAAAGCAGCCATGAAGGTAGACTGTCCATCGAAGCTTACTTCTGGATAAATTTCCCGTAAAATGCATAACAATGCCTACCTTGCATCTGACATAAGAAGGCCTGCACAGTCTGACAAAGCAGGCACCGACTAGGAGCTTTGAATGCAGGGGTCCAATCACTCTCCTGGTAGTTGCAACAATTTTGAGTATATATACTCAGTTTTGATATTTTGTTAAGGTCGGATGGTTGAGATAGGCTCCCTGCTATTGTGATATTTTTATGAAGAACACTGGTTCTCTGGTTATGTATTTGTTTTTGAGACATCTTGGTTAATCTAAGTCAACTTTCTTGCTCCATCTTATTTGCCTCTGATACTGAGAGAGTTCATGAATGAATGATCCACATGAATTGTTGTAACTGTATTATGATGAATGTTTTGATTATAGTTCCGTTATAATTTCTTTCAGTTTCCTTGAAATTTAAATCCAAGAGGATCTCATGTTTGAGTTTTTCCTACTTACTCTGCTTGAAGACTTGATGTCCATAGTAGACCTATACACTCTCCTCTCCAAAGTCTTCCCTCTATTCACCCTTACTCCAACTTACTAACTGAAGTTGATTCCAGACCTCAAATGCTTGTGCATGCTAGACCAGATTTATGAGTTAGAACATTATTATCACTGAGTTTGCGCCCATTCGACCTCTTTAAAACCAACCTGTGACATATAAACTGATGGGTACTGGGATTACCTTAAACTCAATCTGAAGGTGACTTCTAGTGCTAACAACTGTGTTTCTTGCAATATCTCTCTATGTTTCCTTGTTATATATTTCCTTCATTTCATTCTCAATATAATACAGATCAATAACCTTCCTTGTATCTACCTTAGAGCCTCTTGAAACACCTATTGGATATAAAAATAACTATCCAATTTGGAATTGTCTCTTAGATATATTGGATCACACTTTAGCTATTTTCTTGCCTACAATAATGATCTCAAGTTATGTTTGATTTGTTATTTATGGTTTGTTGTGAATTAGGTTTTCTTATTGTGTTCTAAAGATATGAGTGAGTCTAGATTCTCCTTGGAAAATAATAAATGTGTTGTCTTATTCACCAAGATCATCCATGAATGAGATGAAACACTAAATCAACTCATAATTCACATGAAGAAGGAATAACAAGAAATTTAATGTTTGAACCAACTTTTAACAACATACCTACCCTCAGAAAGATTGCGGGCAATGTCATGGCATCTATGCATAGGATATCATCCCCAATTCACCGATTGAGCATCCATGGGGAATGTGAAGCATATGGGTGCAATATCTAGCTTGTGTTATAAATGATTGCAACCAAATTTATTCACCCCATGACATGGATCAAGCATTGTAAGTCAATCTCAACCTCTCTTCTTGACCAAAGGGATGAGGAAAATGGGGATAGAGATCGTTGTGTCTTGTTATGTTTGTTACCAATTTTTAGGATTGTTTCATTAGTTTTCTTACTCTAAAAATGGCATATTCCAACTCTTATATATATTTTAACAAGAACAAATCAGTGGCTAGGTAGTGTATGGATTGAATGAGCAACTGAAGACTAGCATACATAGTTGTAAACATTCTTATTGTTGTTATTTAAAGAGTGAGATTTTGTGCCAAAACTCAAGAGTGTTGTAATGTTATTGTTGTATCTTATTAAGGTAACTGACACCTAGGATTAAGGGCCCACTCTGAAGGTACCCGAATTCTATTTGTTTTCTTATTTTTTTTTTGATTCCCAACAATATATTACATTCCTATTACAACATTTATTACATGGATTATTTCATTAGTTTGATTATATGGATATTGTGAATGATATCTTCTACTTCCGAGTTTAGTTACAAAGTTTATGATAGTATGGATAATTACTTGTCTATGTATTGATATCATGAGTTGGCCATTGATTAGACTTATAGACAAAGTTATCAGTTCATTTCATAGTAGTTTTTTCAATTATATCATTTTAATTTCATGCTATTTTATTTGTTACTTCCACAATAGGGTAAAGTCTGTTTTACTTCCATTGTTTTCAAGTGTGCAATCAAAATAAGGTTACTAGTAAACTAGAGGGTAATTAATATCATAGTAAACTATTTAATATAGTCAATAAAAGTTCCTATTCCCTGAACAAACAATGCATGGTGCCTCAAAATTACGTAGGTATTCTTGGTTGATAGAACTAAATGTACAAGTTATCTTGATCTAATTGAACATGAATACTAACATTTTTGGTGCAATTTCCAAGGAGTCAGTAAAGGATATAGGATACTTGTTTTATACTGGTCATAGGGATAAGAACACTAGGGTGGGGAATTATCCTTTGGAATTTGCGATTGACATTTTTCCAACCACCATCCCTATGTTATGCATTTAGGTCATTTTAGGATGCATGACTAGAGGAATCCAAGTGTCACCTGGTTCTAAAGTACCGCAGTGGCCTACATAGGTACATCCATATATATATGAAATTATTAGACATATTCTCATTGGGAGTCTCTTACCGAATGCGATCAAGATCGAGCAAAAGAATAAGCGAAATTTTAGTTCTGCAAAGCCATCATAGCATAAGGACGGTAAAGGTGGTCGTAACTCCCAAAACAAAGAAAAGATCAAGGATGGCCAACCCTAGGACAACCACTCTAAGCCAAAAGCAAAGAAGGGTAACAAAAATTTGAAGGACACTGGAAAGTGGTGTGAGTTCCACAAAATCCCTTGGCATGACACTGATGAATGTTTCTCCAAACAGATACCATAACATCCAATTGAGAAAATAACATCCAACATCCTAGATAGTCCCTCTAGGATTTATTCTATAGTTGATGTAGTTATAGGCTCTCTGAATCTCCCAATCCCAAAGATAAAGGCTACCCAAAGAATACTATTGAAGATCCTGATCACTCTATTGAATCAAACAAATCCTCTGTTTTATGGGGAACTAAGTTTCTTATCATGGGTGAAGAAGTGGAAGCAACAAAACAAAAAGAACCAGTCACATTTGAGTTTCCTATTTAGGAATCCGATGGCCTGGTCCAAATAAAAAATATTCCACCTTCTTCCTTACTTAATTTCCATGGCTTGGATAGTGAGGATCTAAACACTTTCCTTTTCAACTTTGATGTTCTTTTCTGGAGTTATGATTATTCCTCAGATGCTTAAAAGTTGAAACTATTCCTAGCCACTCTAAAAGAAGGAACACTCTAGTGGTTCATGGGGATTGGGGGGAACTCTATTAAATCATGGGATGAAATGAGAAAAAAATTATTAAACAAGTAACAAGATTACTGTAAGGTGAGGGGTATTAGGGGGGAAATGTTTAAACTGACACAAAAGGATGAGGAAAGTTTATAAGACTATATTGAGAGGTTCTAGTATAATCTATAGAAAAGAAAACAAAATGCATTAGAATCTGAAACTCTGCACATTATTCTCCTTAAGCGAATAAGGGATGACTGCATATATGTATTAAATCTCATGGGGTTTGGAGACATCTCCTAGTTGACATACAATGAAATTTGTGAACTATGTAGGCGTTATTCACACTACACTACAAAATCGGGGAGAGGCCCTAGAGACATAGTTTTAAATGTCACCAAATCATCTAGTGGAGGGGGATTTACTAGAGTTGAGATAGGAAATTTGTTGGATAATTTCAAAATTGGCATCGTAGAAAATTTTAGGGGCGAATTTTCTCCCATGGGAAAAATTTCAAGGTTTAAAATTTGGAAGGGGCAAATTTTTACTAAAATAGTGTTTTAAATTTTTTAAAATGTTTAGCTCAAATATTGAATTAAAAAAAATATAGGTTAGATGATTCGCCCCCCCTTATAATCTAGAGGAAATCCATGGAAACATGTTTCACGCTTCGAATTTCAGGATTGAACCTTCAATTCGTCTTGATTTATTTCGAATCAATATTTTTGGTAAGTAATTCGCCAATATTTTTGCAAACCAGTGTGTTTTTGGAACTATTTCACCTACGTTTCCTCAAATCACAGTTTTATGAAGTTTTTTTTCCCATTCCTTTCCATTAGGGTTTTATGGAAACGATTTCACCCACACATTTCCTTCACTGTTTTATAGGAATGATTTCACCCATTGATTTTTGATTTCCCCATGGATTTTTGATTTTGCCCATGGATTTCCCTCATGGTTTTATAGGAATGATTTCACACATGAAATCTATATTTCCTTGGACATTCAAGGTTTTATGGACACACTTCTCTGAAGGATCCCTAAAGTTGTAGAGATTTTTTGAACAAGGATTTTCCGGTGCATCGATGATTTTTCCGAAGGATTCATGTGACATTATATACATCCATACCTCTCCCATTAATTCCTTCTTTTCTACATAGTTATATCATTGGTAAATTGATTCTCCCATTAGTGCTCCATTATAAGGCTTGTTGACTACTGGAAGGAGTTTGAAGGCTTGTGTTGTGTATGATGTCATCTTCCCAGTTTCTTAGAGAACAAGGAAGAAGTTTGAAGGCTTGTGTTGTAACATCCCCACTTTAATCCCCAGTTTAATTAATGCTTATGTAGATATAATGTGTGGCTACGACCAAAGTGATGTAATATGTGAATTATATTTCTATGTTTTAATAATAAAATATGATGCCAACTGCTAAGGGGACATGGGCACGAGATGGGGGATGAATTAATCCATAAGAGAGGGTAGTGTCTAGGATAATGGACAAGAGGGGTCCAAGGGGGAATTTCCTATCTATATTAATTCAACCCATTTTCCTTAAAATTTCTATTTGTATATGAATCTTGTAATTTATGATTGAATGTTCCCAAATCCAATCATTGAATACATGTAAGAGGGTGGGTGTGAGTAGTCACATCCCAAAGTTATTGGGCACATGGGGGTTGAGTAAAATCAGCTTGGGGAAGTGTGTGAGTCAAGCAAACAATCCAAAGGAGAGGAAATTCGTATGGGTTGAGATATCAATTTTAGTTAGTCAATTTTTATGCATGAGGAGCACATAGAGAGAAAGAAAGAGAGCTTGCAGCTGGTGTATCCATGGAGGGTGAATTTGAGAGAAAGATGGAATGTATTGGAGTGTATTTGGAGCTGGATAATTAAAGAGCTAGGTTTTCAGGCATGAAGAGTGAACTCCCGAGGGAGTTGCACTGTAACAACAAGTGTTTGTTGTTGGTTTGTTGGTAGTTTTCCTAACAACAAGTTCCCTTGAGTTCCTAGCTAAACAATTCCTGGTTACGTATGCCAGAGAAACCTTGATAAATGAATGGGATGACCAAGGGACTGAGATCAGTGAAGGGGTACATTCCTTGGGTTGGGCAGGTCACGAGGAAGAGAGCTATTGGAAAATTGGGATAGTTGTGGGAAGATATCGATGGGTTGTGAGTTTATGAGCTATGAGAGTCCACCCTATTTTGTGGATTACTATCCTTAGCTTGGGGGTGATTTTCTATTGATATTTGGCATAAATTTTTTATGGTTGGGAGGAACGTTCATCCCAACCAGTTGGTTGCACAATCATTGTTAAAAGATAAGTGTTTATCTATTTTCTGTCTTGTATTTATGAGCTAAATTGTTGTGCATGATCTATGTAATTGAGAATTATATATGTACTGTTGTGATGAACTATTTACTACATTCATGTATGTGTTTATCATTTTATAGATGCGTCTATTTTATGGTTATAAACAATAGTTAAATTTGTTTTAATTTGTAGCTGAAATCTAAAGGAAATTAGTTAATTGTAAATGAATTAATTTAGTTAGAAAGAATTCCGTTTTTATGAGTATTCCACACCATATTAGTCCATTAGTTGGTCTAGGGGACGTTAGATTATGATATCAGAGAATATGGTTCAAACATTGGGCTTGTATGGGATCGAACCAGAGTGAATTAG
The DNA here is from genome assembly GCA_009831015.1 of Picea engelmannii. Taxonomy (NCBI): domain Eukaryota; kingdom Viridiplantae; phylum Streptophyta; class Pinopsida; order Pinales; family Pinaceae; genus Picea; species Picea engelmannii. The sequence goes on along the minus strand of ML780876.1, from coordinate 298,544 downwards.
TGAAATTCACTGTTGTAGATTTGTTTGTGACAGATCTGGGGAAAAACATAGAACTCAAAGAGAAATCCCCAAATCCATGGGTAAAATACGAGTTTGAATGAATCCAGATGGTTTAAGAAGATTAATGGAGTAGAGCAGTAAATTTCCAGGTCGAAATTTGACCTGAAATGGTCAAAATTCAAGTTTTAATGGCCGCCTGTAGAGGTATAAAAAGTTTGGTGAATTGACGGTCGAGATCTCTTTTGATCTCGAGATTGACGACCGAGATTCTCCATGATAATTTAAAAATTAGTAAGGGTTTGACCGTTTGGAAGGTTGATCAAATCAATGGATGAGATTCAATTTCAATGTTTGGAAGTTGAAGGAGATCGATGATCCAGATTCTCTTGGACCGTGATACAATTTTTCTAAGGGTTGGAGTTCATTGAAAGATTTCACCAACAACCGATGGTCATATTGGCGATATTTACAGAGGGTTTGGAGTTCACCAGCTAAAATCGTCGATGACCGATGGTTGGGTTGGCTGAAATGGTAAGGAGTTTGGTTTGGCCAAAGAAAATAACTGATGGATGATGGGACGATGACTCGAGCGTCGACCAAATCCCGTGAATAATTTTTCAATCATTGACAAAAGTCGCGGATCGCCGATGGGTCGGTGGTCAAGAGTTAGATGAATTTGTTGAAGTGATTTGAATCAAACAAGAGAAGTCACCGATGACTGACACACTAATGGTTGGGCATCGATTGATCCGACAAAGTGTTCGAGTCATCTAAGAGAATCGACTAATGGCTGATCGAGGGAAGAGGATGATGATGTAAAAATCCACTTGTCATGCCACATCACCCAAGTTGACACCTCAGGATGACATGTCATGCAACATCAATAGTTTCCACGTCAACCAACATAAGTGGTTGATGGTCGATGGCCAGGTTGGCCAATTTGGGGAAGTGTTTTCGACAGTCTTCGGGGATCACCGATTGCCGATGGGCCAATTGTTGGGCGTCAGCTAAATCGATGAGGATTTTTCATTTTCCAACGAAGATCACCAATGTATGATGGTCAAATCAATGATTTGGAGTTGCGTACTAATCAATTATCAGGGGAATGGGCTAATGACTGACGATCACATCGAAAAATCAGGAAAAGTATGGTGCACACCCAATGAAGAATGTCGATCACCAATGGACATTGTAGCACAGATCAACGACTCATATTACACACAATTTGAGATCAACGATTCATATTTAAAGGGCTATTACAATAGTAAACCAATCATTTTTATGCGTATTTTTTGGTTTTTGAAGGCCATAACTTGTGGGGCATTTTTGAGGCCCTAAATGATGTTTTTAGCCAATCAAAACCCACAAGAATAGAGTGTACCAAGGTAAACTTTAATTTTGTTGCTCAAATAAAATAACTTAGAGAGAGCTATCAATCGAGCTAAATGGTTCACAAAATGAAGCTCGTATGAGAAAGTTACATCCAAAACAACGAGGGTAAAAGTTTGACACCAGTTTTACTTCCAGAGGGAATAAATCCATGCTCATAAGTCCTTTTTAGGGCATAGGAGAAGTCGATGGAAATATTATGACCCATAGAAGAAAATGGTGGAGTCATATTTTGGTTATGGGTGCCTGAAAATTCGTAGGAAGAGAAATAAGACACCTATAACATGCATCGATAAATTGGGTAAACCGACTTAAACTTCGCTCGACCATAACTTTCAGCTCAGAGCTTGAATTTGGGAAAATGAACGGTTGTTGGAAATGTCTTGAGGATTATAATACATATATCCACCCAAAATTTTGAATTAGGCAATGAAAATGCTCAGAAAGTAATAAATAGGTTTCTGTAGCAGTAAAAGAGTTGAAATTTCAACATGTAAATGTTGTCACTTTTCACTCAAAACTCATATTGAGGCATGTGTACAGTTGTTAGAAAGTAGTTTTAGAGAGAAATGCATCTAAAGAATCATAATTTTTTATTTGTTGCATTATGTTATCCATAAATTGATCAAGAAATAACCTGTATACTAATGGATGAAATGCTTTATGCTATGCATGTTCTAACATTAACTATTACATGCAGATTTCTTGTAGAATTAGAGGTACAGAAAGGCCAATTTTGTTCTTATATGATGACTAGAGTGATGGAAGATGCTTAGTGATATTAAAACCATGAGGAAGAGGTCACATGTCTACATGTCAGCATGGGGAATGATGAGACATAGTTGAATGGAAGAAGAGATAGGCAAGAGTCTGTCACTATGAGAATCATGCATAAAGAAGTGCAGAGCTATAGAGATGATAAGGAAAGGATTATGAAGGCTCAGGAAGAGATACTTCATAGCTTGAACATGTTGCATAAGAAAGTCAACAAAGAATCTGGCACCAAGAAAGCAGCTAATGGTAGACAAGTGTCAGAATCTAGATCCCATAGAAAAAGGGATGATAATGGGAATGATAGGAAGTCAAGAAGCATGAGAAGGCACCATCATTCTCCAAGGAAATCCACCTGAAGAACTCCTACAAGTTCAGGGCTAGGGAGAATCCCAAGTGTGTCTCCTATTAGGAGGAAAATAAGAAGTCCTAAGAAAGACACATTGTAAGGTGAAATCAATAATATTAAGCCACCAACTTTCAATGGTGAGAACAAGAAGGGAGAAGAGGCCTAGTTCTGGTTGTTGGAAATGAAGAAATATTTCCAGCTACATGAGTGCCCCTCCCAGGTAGAATCTAGAATTTCCACCTACCACTTGCAAGGAAAGGTAACCATGTGGTAGTATCAGCTCAAAAAATCCAAGAACCTTGATGATAAGAGGATCTCATGGAGGAAGTTCAAAGGATATTTCCAAGAGAAATATTTTTCATAGCATTACAATGAAAGAAAGATGAAGGAATTATTTGAACTCAAGTTGGTAACCATGACAATTAACGAATATGAAAAGAGGTTCTTTGAATTGTTGAAGTATGTTGACTTCATCAAGGATGAGAAGGTCAAAATCCAAAGGTTTCTAAGTGGGTTACCATCCTTCTATAGTGACAAGATACAATATGATAACCCCAAAATTTTGGATGAAGCCATAAGGAGAGTAGGGCATCATTATGAGCAAAGAAAAGGAAGGCCAATTTTGCAAAAGGCTTGGAATGACAAGATGAAGGGTAAAAAGGAGAAAAGGAAGAAAGGTTTTAAGCCACCATTTTTCAAGGACAACACCCAAGAAAATCAACAAGGTAAATCAACCCAAAATGAGCACAAGACTGCAGATTCATTTGGTAAAAGGCCAATACAAAAACCTGTTCAGTGTTGGGGATGTGAGGTAAATCACTTATATAGGAACTTACCTCACAAAGGAGAAAGGATGAGGACTGTCCACAACATTCAAGAGGATGAAACAATGGAAGACATGGGAGGAAGCATTACAAGGATTTATGAAGCCTTGGACAACACACAAGTTGAATATCAATCCCCCATGATTGAAGTGGAAGGTAAGATTGATAACCATCCGATAGCAATTTTGATTGATTATGGAGCTAGTCATAGTTACATAAATGCTAAAATTGTTGAAATATTTCACTTGCAAAGGAGTAAGCATAAAAAATCTTGGTTAGTTCAATTAGCCACGAGAGCGAAGATAAATATCAATGAGTTGGTTAAATATTTTCAAATAGACATGAATGGACTCAACACAAAGGTGGATGTAAACATCATACCATTGGGTTTATATGATTTTCGAATTGACATGGATTGGTTGGAAAATCACCATAAAGTCCTATAATATTACAACAAGAGAATCACATGTCTCGATGAAGAAGGGAAACAAGGCAAGATTCAAGTCATTCCAAGAGTTGTAGCTGTTAGAGAAATTTCAACTATGCAATTGAAGAAGAGTTTTTGGAAGGGATGTCATATTTTTCCATCCCACATAGAAGAGACAACCAAAGATAAAGTGACAATCATTTAATACCATCCAGTCTTAAAGGATTTTGAAGATATTTTTAGAGGAATTCTAGGATTGCCACTAGAAAGAGACATTGGTTTTTCTATTGATTTGGTGCCAGGAGCTGCCTTAGTGTCCAAGTCACCTTAAATAAGGGGTATATACTCCCAATTGTGTCACCTTGGGGAGCCCCAGTTCTTTTTGTGAAGAAGAAAGATGGAGCCTTAAGGTTGTGTATTGATTTTAGATAGCTTAATAAGGTCACCTCAAAGAACAAGTATCATTTTCCAAGAATTGATGATTTGTTTGATCAGATGGAAGGTGGAAGGATCTTTTACAAGATTGACTTGAGGTCAGGTTATCATCAAGTAAGGATAAAGGAAGAAGACATCAAAAATAAAACATTAATGACAATATATGGGCATTATGAATTCACGATAGTGCCATTTGGACTATCAAATGCCTCAACAATTTTTATGTGTTTGATGAATGGAGTGTTTAGGGAGTACCTGTAAAAGTTTGTAATTGTGTTCCTAGATGATATACTCATCTACTCTAAGTAAAAAGAGGAACATGAACAGTATTTAAGAATGGTGTTGTAAGTTTTAAGAGAGAAAAAATTGTATTCTAAGCTAAATAAGTGCATCTTTTATCAAAAGAAGATTCACTACTTGAGGCATATAATTTCAGTAGATGGGATAGCAGTGAATCTTGAGAAGATAGAGGCCATTAGAGGATGGCCAATGCCAAATAATGTGATTGAGGTTATATCATTCATGGGTCTTGTTGGTTATTATTGAAGATTTATAAAAGAATTCTCAAAGATTGCAAGTCCAATCACTTCTTTGCAAAACAAGGGAGTGGAATTTGAATCGAATTCAAAGTGTGTAGAGAGATTTCAACAACTGAAATACATATTGACAAGTGCACCAATATTAAAGATTGCATATCCAAATGAAGTTTTTTTTGTGTCCACCGATGCATGCAAGGAAGGGCTCATTGGAGTTCTCAGTCAAAAGGGTCATGTGGTATGCTATGAGTCCAGAAAATTAAAAGAGCATGAAAGAAATTATGCTACACATGACTTGGAGTTAGCAACAATTCTACATGCATTAAAAAAGTGGAGACATTAACTTATGGGGAATAAATTCAAGCTAAGGACAAACCACTGTGGTCTGAAGTATTTGTTTGAACAACCAACACTAAATTCCAGAAAAACTAGATGGTTGGAATTTCTGAGTGAATATGACTTTGAAATTAAGCATATAAAGGGTAAGGAAAATCAAGTGGCCGATGCACTTAATAGGAGAGCTCATGAAGTGCATGTTGCAGCCATTATCATATACATGAAAAATTTGAAATAAAAAATTGTTGCAACATCAAATTCAGATAAGAAATATTTAAAAATAAAAGAGATATTACATCAAGGTAATTTTCAGCAGAAATTTAATTCTTATGAGATGAAAGAAGATGGAATTCTCACATATAAAGGAAAATTATATGTGTTGAATTCTAATGAGCTAAAAAATGAAGTTCTGAAAGAAATGCATAATGTGCCATATGATGGGCACCCAGGTTATCAGAAGACAATTGCAGCTGTGAGAAGCTAATACTTTTGGCCAAGAATGAAGAAGGAAGTGGCTAATTACATATCCAGATGTCTAGAATGACAAAAGGTGAAAACTGAACATGGGAATCCAACAAGTTTTCTACAACCATTTCCCATTTCAGGAATGGAAGTGGGAAGTTTTCATAGTTGACTTTATTACTAAGCTTCTAATCCAAATGGATCTAAAAAGGACAAAAAATAAAAGTTCTTGGAATCAGACGAAACCAACGCCATCAATTAGGGATCGTCATGCTGATTCTAAAAGTATGTATTTTTCCAAAAATGGACATCGTATGCGAAAGTTATGGCGATATGAAATTTTTTCCAAACATGCAAAAAAAGTCAAAGACAACAGTCAGAGGCCATACTGCTGACGTCAAGAGTACATCAGCATGACATGGCAGATGGCGTCATCATGACATCATGATGATGTCAGCAGGGTGATGTGGTAGCACTAAGAGCTGACAAGTGTTAGGCAGTTTTGGTGTTTTCAGGTGCTGATGTGGCAGACACGTGGACTGTACGGATGCTGACGTGGCAATATGTACGATGATGTGGAAGGCTCAGTTTGTGACACATGGAAGGGTATTGATGACATGTGGTAGGGTACATATGATAGGTTGCAGTGATGTGGCAAGCTCTGGGCATGAAACGTGGCGTACGATGTTGACTGGGAAGATGAGCTGTCGACTGACTGTGTGTACGGTGGTGAATCGCATGGTGACACGTGGCCCAATCACAAGGAACCATGTGGCACCATGGATGAGGCCAATGTTGGTTGGTCAAAAAAAATTTGTTCCACCTCCGTCGGGATCGACCTCCTAACCTCCGGGACGAGCAACGACTTCATAACCATGCGCTAGCCACTTGGGCTACCAGTGTTCCTTGATTAACATATGGAATAACATATATTTAAGTTTGAATAGCATGATTTTTTGGGGGTTTAAGCACCCAGTCGGTAGGGCTAACCCATCGACCAAGGGCCTTCCATATGATCATTGGCTAAAGACCAGGAGCTCACGAAAGAAGGGGTTACTACCACTCTAGCGCGAGGCCATATGGCACTCACACATGACTGAGGGTGGAGGTTTAGGGGCGCCAATGCTTAGAACGTGGCCATATGGCATTGCCACATCCCTAGGGGCCCAGAGAAAGGGGGTGCATGCACATAATTTTCCCAAAGTGGGTTTTAAACCATATTATTTGGATTTTTTTTTATGATTTAAGCCTGATTTTTATGGATTTTTGCCCATTTTTGAGGATTTGGAGTCCTTTTCGAGGCCAAATATTGGGAGGAAACTAAAAATCTATATACACTAAAGGTTTTTTAAAGTCTAAGGAGGTTTATATACATCATAATGATGAATAATTGTGAGGGTTAAGCCATTTTTATGTAGGGAAGCCATTGAGGAAGCAAACTTCAGAGGCCATTTACGGGAGCTACGCTCAGCCTTTTTCAGTGTTGTTAGTTGTGTTGGATTCTTGAGGTCAAGAAGAACACATCGAGACCAGTTTTTAATCCATTTGATGTACTTCTGATGTATTTTTGAAGCATTTAATATTAATAAGAAAGCCTCCTCCACTGAGACAAAGGCCCAGAGACGTAGGAAAGTTTGCCGAACTCCATTAACAATATTTGCGTTATGGTTTGTTGTTCTTAGCGCTTATTTTCTGTTTTTCATTCTTTATGATGGCTGCAAAATTCTATCTTTAAGTCTTATTCTTCTCTTCAATTTCTAAATGGTAAATCAACTCATGCATAAATTTAACCAAATTCTTTAAAAGATCATTTCGGATCAAGTGGTGTCAGAGCAAGTTGATAGTTGGTTGTTTGCGTTTGCATGGTTACTAGGGAAAAGCTAAGTCGTGGTGAAGGAGAGCTTGTATAAGGAGATCCAAAGATTGAATCAAGAAATAGGACATCCCAAACTGAGAGGATGGCATCGGAAGAAGGAGTTTCTCAAAATGAAAGAGAGTTTGAAATATCCTTCTTTGCCATGTCGGAGATGGTAAAAGTGTTGTATGATGATTACTTGGAATGAGAGAGGCAGGTTCAAGGGGAATATTAAAAGAAAGACAAAAGTGAAGAAAGAGAGGACCTTCCAAAACCTCCTCCTTCACCTCCTTCATCTCCATCTTCTTCTTCAAATACAAGTTCAAATTCTACTACAAGAAAACATTCTCATAAACATAAGCCTGATATGCCATTACTTAAATTTGATGTAAAATTTGTTTTGCCTATGTATGATGGTGAAGTTAATGCTGAGAAACTTGATAACTGGGTTAGACAGATGGAGGTATATTGTAATGTGCAACAAATCAAAGATGAGGCAACCAAAATCAGATTGACATCACTTCATCTTGAAGGCACAACTCTCATCTGGTGGCAAAGTAAGATGCAACATGGAACTCAACAAGTTGGTAACATTTTTCCATCATGGCATGATTTTATTTCCACACTTAGAAAAAAATTCTATCCATTGGGATATACAGAAAAGGATATAATTGAATGGCAAAGTCTTAAGCTAAGAAAAGGACAGTTGGTGCAGGAATATACAAATAAATTTTGCAAGATGGATTTGATGTTAGATGTTCCATTGACTACACAAGAAACTCTTATGAAGTATATATGAGATTTTCTTGCTTATATTCGAAATACTGTGTTTATGTTTGGACCTAATAATCTTGATGAGGTTTATGTTCAATAAACATATATTAAAATAGGAAAAACTGGAGTTAGTGTATCAGGGGAATCATCTTCAAAGAAGGATGGAAAATGAAAAGGGAATGGGAATAAAGTAAATTTAGCGATAGTGAAGGAAGAAAATCTCTCTTGCAAGAATTGCAAGAAATAAGAGCACGATGATGAGCATTGCTGGAAATTGCACCCAGAGAAGAAATCGAAGTGGTTCAAAGAGAGGAAAGGGAGGAAAAAAGTTGCAACAACAACACGACCAATAGACTTGGGATCAGATTCAGGTGATGAGTCTAAGATTACAAAAGTTGGTTTGATAGGTAAAATTGGTGATAGTTTTGATTCAAGAAGTAAATTGTTTCATATAAGGGTCATTATGAAACATACCAAGATCAACACATTGATAGATAGAAGATCTCAATCTAACTTAATTTTAAAAGAAGTGGTTAAGAAATTGGGATTAAATACTAAGATGCATCACAAACCTTATTCACTAAATTGGATAAGAAAAGATCATAAATTGCCCATAACAAAGAAATGTATCATAAAGTTTGCAATTACATCTAAGTATGTGGATGACGTAATATGTGATGTGGTGCCACTAGAAACATGTGGAATGGTCTTAGGAAACCCTTATTTATATGATCACAAAGCAATATTCTATAGGGAACATAATCAATATCACTTGTTTGAAAAGGGAACTAAATATGTTGTACATGCTCATCACATAAAAGCAAATCAATCTCTTCTAACAATGGAACAATTAAAGAATGCATATTATGCAAGAAATACACCTATAATTGTCCCAAGTAAAGAATTTGATCTTAAGCATGAACATGAGATGGTTGTAGGATGGGAGTTCAATCATACTTTGATTTAAGATAAGTTAATGTCGTGTAAGCCCATCAAACATATTGGTTTATTTTCAGTCATATTTCTGATATTATCGCTCCTAATGTTTTCTACATGGATGGTAGTGGATTCAATAAGATGTGAACGAGCTCAAATGGCTAACAATATGATTTCAGTTGTCATGGTTATTATGCAATTGATTATGATGCGACATGTGCACATGAAAGAGTTTAAAGACAAAGGACAAGTGGGGAGGCCTATCCCACACTTGATGACTACTTAATATCCTTTTGGAGGGCCAAAAGGTCTTAGTGGGGAGGTGTGATCCAAACGGATCCAAAAAGAAAAAAAAACTCAAAGTTCCCAGAATTGGATGAAACCAGTTCCATCGTGTAGGTCTCATCATGCCGATTCTGACAATATGTTTTTTTCCAAAAATAAACACCGTATGCGAAAGTTATGGTGATCTGAACTTTTTTCCAAAACAAGTAAAAAAGTCAAAGAAAATAGCCAGAAACCATACTGCTGATGTTAGCATGACATGGCAGATAATTTAAGCATGACATCATGATTATTTCAATAGGGGAACGTGGCAGCACCAGGAGATGACATGTGTCAGGTAGTTTTATCATTTTTCAAGTGCTGATGTGGCATACATGTGGACTGTACGGATGTTGACGTGGCAATCCTTACGATGACATGGCAGGATTAGGTCATGACATGTGGCAGGGTACAGATGACACATGATAGGGTACAGATGATAGGTGGTAGTGACATGGAAATATCTAGGCATGATGCATGGAGTACGGTGCTGACTGGGCAGATGAGCTGTTGGTTGACTTTGCAGGCTGACCATGCGTTGACTGTGTGTATGGTGGTGAATCACAGGGTCACACATGGCCCAATCACAGGGTGCCACGTCTCACCCTGAATGAGGCCAATGTTGGTTGGTCAAAAAAAAAAATTTCCACCTCCGTTAGGATCGACCTCCTGACCTCCTGGATGAGCAATGACTTCATAACCATGCGCTAGCTACCCAGGCTACTAGTGTTCCTTGGTTAACATATGGAATAACATATATTTAAGTTTGAATAAATTTTTTTTTTGGAGGGTTAAGAACTTGGTAGGAAGGGATAGCCCACTGACCAAGGCACCTTCCAGGTGACCGTTGGCTAAAGCCCAGGAGCTCGTGAAAGAAGGGGCTACTACCCGTATAGCGCGAGGCCATATGACACTCACACAAGACCGAGGGTGGAGTTTTAGGGGCACCAATGCTTAGTGCGTGGCCATATGGCACTACCACATGCCCAGGGGCACAGAGGAAGGGGGTGATTTCACATAAATTTACCCAAAGTGGGTTTTAAACCATATTATTTGGATGTTTTTATGATTTTAAGCCTGATTTTTATGGAGTTTTGCCTATTTTTGAGGATTTGGAGTCTTTTTTGAGGCCAGATCTTCGGAGGAAGTTGGGATAGGATCCCCAACTCAAAATCTATATAAACTAGAGGTTTTTGAAAGAATGATGAAGAATTGTGAGGCTTAAGCCATTTTTATGCAGGGAAGCCATTGAGGAAGTGAACTTTGGAGGCCATTTACGGGAGCTACGCTGAACCTTTTTTAGTGCCGTCAATTGTGTTAGATTCTTGGAGTTGAGAAGAACATATCCAGACTAGTTTTCAATCCATTTGATATACTTCTGATGTATTTTTGAAGCATTGAATATTAATAAGAAATCCTCCCCCACTGAGACAAAGGCCCAGAGACATAGGCAACTTTGTCGAACTTCGTTAACAATCTTGGCCTTATGGTTTGTTGTTCTTAGCACTTATTTTCTGTTTTGCATTCTTTATGATGGATGCAACATTCTATTTTTAAATCTTCTTCTTCTCTTCAATTTATAAATGGTAAATCAACTCATGCATAAACTTAACCAAAGTCTTTAAAAGATCATTTCGGATCAACTTCCCAGAATAGTGAAGCCACATGATTCCATCATGGTGGTGGTGGATAAATTGACTAAGGCAACACATTTTATTCTAGTAAAAACTACACACTAGGCAACAAATATTGCAGAAATATATATGAAAGAAGTTGCTAGGCTACATGGAGTGCCCAAGGCAATAGTTTTAGATAGGGATCCAAAGTTTACTTCAATTTTTTGGAAAATTTTGTTCATGGGATTTGGGACAGATCTAAATCTTAGTACAACATATCACCTATAGTCACATGGGAAAATAGAGAGGACCAACAAGATAATTGAGGACATGCTTAGAATGTATGTGATGGATCAACCATTAAGGTGGTAATATAATATTCATTTAGTTGAGTTTGCATACAATAATGGGAATCATGCCTCATTGAAAATGAGTCCATTTGAAGAATTCTATGGCAGAAAATATGACACACTAGTGAGTTGGGATAATCTAATAGACAGAGAAATTGTTGGGTCATATTTATTGAAGGAAATGGAAGAGAATATAACAAAGATAAAGAAGAATTTAAAGGTTTCCCAAGATAGGCAAAAAAGTTATGCAGGCAAGAACAATTTTTTCATAGATTTTATAGTGGGAGAACATGTGTTCTTAAAAGTAAAGGAAAAGAGAAGCTCAATAAGATTAGGCAATTTCCCGAAGTTGGTAGCAAGATGTTGTGGGACTTTTGAAATATTAGAAAGATAGGGACAATTTGCATACATGATAACATTTCCTGCATCCATGAGAGTGCATATTGTATTTCATGTGTCATTATTAAAGAAATATGTTCCTGACCGTAACCACATAATTGATTGGAATGTGATCTAGGTGGAGCACGAAGGGGATTTCCGGGTGGAACCAATACACATCTTGGATTGGAAATTCAAAGTGCTCAAGTACAAATCCATAGGGGTGGTAAAGATTCAATGGACCTATTAAGGTCTCAGAGATGCTACATGGGAGAATGAAGAAAACTTGTAGGCATAATACTCGCAAAGTGTTGAAATTTTTGAAGAAAATGGAATGCAAGACTCCATTTTGAGCAACTAGAGTTCCAAAACCACATCTCAAAGTCCTAGCCAACTGTGTTGGGGACCTTGATAAAAGAATGGATCATTCCTTGGGTTAGAATTGATAAATGGATGATACATCCTTTGGGTTAATCCTAATAAAAAAATGGTACATTCCTTGGGTCGACAAGTTTAGAGGAACATGAGATTATGGTTGGAACTGTTGCTAGAGTTGTTAAATTGCAGAATTTTATTTTCTAAGTATTGTGATGTAAATTCTTGTATGTATGTATATCAACATAGTGTGCACCAAGGACGGTGGACAATTGTAGGGGAGGGGGAATGTAAAATCCCCACTATAATATCCAATTTAATTAATTCTTATGTAGATATAATGTGTGGCTACGACCAAATCAATGTAACATGCAAATTGTAATTCTATGTTGTAATAATAAAATGTGATGTCACCTAATAAGGGGACATGGACAAGAGATGGGGGATGAATTAATCCACAAGAGAGGGGAGTGTCTAGGATACTGGACAAGAGGGGTCCAAGGGGAAATTAACCAAGTATATTAATTCAACCCATTTTTCCTAAAATTTCTATTTGTATATGAACCTTGTAATTCCCGATTGAGTGTTCCCAAAGCCAATAATTGAATACATGTAAGAGGGTGGGTGTGAGTAGTCACATCCTAAAGTTATTGGGAACATGGGGGTTGAGCACAATCAAATTGGAGAAGTGTGTGAGTCAAGAAAGCAAGCCAAAGGAGAGGAAATTCGTATGGGTTGGGACAAAATTTTTATTTAGTCAAGTTTTGTGCATGAGGAGCAAGTAGAGACAAAGAAAGAGAGATTGGAGTTGGTGCAACCATGGAGGGAAAATTTTAGAGCAATATGGAGCATAGTGGAGTGTATTTGGAGCTGGATAATTGAAGATCTAGGTTTTCAGACCTAAAGAGTGAACTTCTGAGTGAGTTGCACTGTAACAACAAGTGTTTGTTTTTATTTTTTTGGTAGTTTTCCTAGCAGCAAGTTCCCTTGAGTTCCCAGTTGGGAGATTCCTGGTTACTGGTGTTAGAGGGACCCTGATAAATGAATGGGATTCCCAAGGTAATGAGACCAGTGAAGGGGTACATTCCTTGGGTTGGGAAGGTCATGAGGAAGAGAGCTGGTGGAAAATCAAGATAGTTGTAGGAAGATATCAATGGGTTGTGAGTTTATGAGTTGTGAGTGAACTGTGAGAGTCAACCCTCTTTAGTGGATTACTAGCCTCAACTTAGGGGTGATTTTCTATTGAGATTTGGAACAACGAGTCTATGGTTGGGAGGAAATTCCATCCCAAGCAGTTGGTTGCACAACGATTGTTGAAAGATAAGTGTTTATCTATTTTTTGTCTTGTATTTATGAGCTAAATTGTTGTGCATGATCTCTGAAAATGAGAATGATATATGTGTTGCTGTAATGAACTATTTACTACATTCATGTGTGCGTTTAGCATGTTGTATATGCATCTATTTTATGGTTATATACAATAGTTAAATATGTTTTAATTCGTAGATGAAAGATACATGGAATTAGTTAACTGTAAACAAATTAAATTAGTTAGCAAGAATTTCATTTTTATGAGTATTCCACACCATAATGTTCCTTGGTTGGGCTGGGGTACGTTACATGTGTTGTGTATGATATCATCCTCCCAATTCCTCATAAATTAGGGAAGTATATGCTTCAATGTATTTGCTATCAATTTGGCAATTCGGTAATGATGTTATGTCTTGTATTGCAAAGATAAATCGATATGTTCTTGTCAAAATCACTTTGGTATTGAAACTAGAAAGGTCGAGTGTAAGGAGCCTATGATTTTTGCATTCTTCTTAGATTCATATAGTAATAGTCTCCTTTAAATGCACATTTTCTCTAGGGGTTTTATCTTTTCTAAAAAAGAAAACTACCTCCTTTCCTCATTCAGATTCTCATTTAGATTTGGAGAAACCATAAATGGAGTGTTAAGTTTTCTTCTTGGTCGTAGCTATTGCTAATTTTTTCATATTTTAAGATATAAGAGTAGTAGTTCTCTGCATATATTATGATTTTTTTTCATCTTGAACAAGATTTCTATTTTTGTGATAGTATGATTGATGGTGCTTTTATTTCTTCTCTTTCAAGTTGTTTTGTGAAATAATTTAACTATGTATCCTAGAAACCATTTTCGATCAATTCGGTATGTCTTTCCCATTCTGGAAACAATTTCAAATGATGAAAATGGTTCAATGGTTTTTGGCCATTTCTAGATGGTTTCGTGGATTTTCTTGTTCGTTTCCTAGCCACAACCTACCATTTCCTTCTACTCCCCCAAGTATACGACAAGATTCATTCTCTTATCTAAAATACAACTGGTCCTATTTTTGGAAACTTGTTTCATGCAATTTTCTATTTCTCGTTTCTGATACTTGGGAATGATTGGAATTTAGGCTTCCTATATCTCTTTTTCGGACAAGGTACCCTAGGTTTCTGGCCCCATTTCTCGGTTTCTTTGGAGTGGAATTATTTTAGGCCCTTTTTTTGTCATGCTTCATCATTTCACCATTTTTTTGTCTCCTTGTAAAGTGTCTTCATTTTTCGTTCTAGTAGTACTTTCAAATGGGTGCATGGATGATCTTGATATTTGTCTTTTATTCCCACCAAAATCTCATTAGGGAAATAATTTCTTTATTTTCTAGTCATGAAAAAATGAATTTGAATGGGATAAGATCTTGTTTCTATTTTTTTTTCCAATTTCGAACTTGATAAGCTAATGAGAAGACCTAGTTCCTTGAAAAATACTTGATTCTGTGGTTAGGTTTTTGTTGAGGAGTCTTTCATTAATTACGAAACTACCTATTCTCGTAGTTATGTAGCACTTCCATTTTATTCTATTGTTTCACGAGAGCAACTTTTATTTTAGGCCTTACATCCAAAGATGGTTTTTCTTCACAAGGTTAATTATTTTTTCTTTAAAAGAAATCCCCCAGTAGGTTTCACACCACTCTCACCCCCCATTCTCATTTGGTTCTAAAACTATATTGGAATTTATTCCAATAATATAGTCCTCTAGATTGTTCATGAGCCTAAATGTTAGACCTATGGCATGTCCATCACATCAACATGGATACTCTATAGAAATAGAATTCAATGTCTTTGTAATTTGAATTCAGTGTCAATTCAAACTTTAAATTGAGTGCAAAGCTTATTGTTCTTTGCAATTTCTCCATTCACTTTGAACTCTATAATTACTTTGTTTATGAGGTGGGTTTTTCAAGCTTTCTCCACTGATTGTGGTGCCAAAGCCAATGCTCATTAATTGATTCAAGTGAACTTTGATTTAATTTGGATTCAATATATATATATATATATATATATACACAACAAGATTTATTTCCATTTCCTTTTCCAATGACACATTTGACCAATCATAGTTTGCTGCAGGTGAGATACCAAGCTCATCATCGAAGGAAACCAAATTGACATATATACACAATATATAAATCATTCTTGGTGGATGTTGATTTCTAGTCAGTGAACAATAAGAGGGAATATCGTTATACCATACTTTTTAATACATTGGTTGTAGGTTATGGTACACAGATGAGCGGTTACCTTTGGTTTCTACAATGCACAGACAATTATATTATCCCACCAATCAAATCATGATCATTGCAATCGATTTAGGTGTTATGGGTATGTGGGAATTTTCAAACAATGGTTATTCAATTGCTTTGAAAGAGTGAATCACATGGGTGGTTGTATGTATGTTCACACAACACATAGGCAATATATCATAACCAAAAATAAATTCAGAATGACAAGGCTATTATAGGGAATGGTAAACTACATTTCAGTTGTTGATATTGTTGTTGTGTTCCACTACCACCACCCAGTTAAACAAAACAAAATGTTGTCATTAATTAACCTGCAAATAGAGCACAATGACAACACCGTAAGTGGATACAAATGATAAACCCAACAATTACATTAAAGAATAAATGAACAATGGGGGCATGAGTTTGAATTATGTTTGTGTTATGTTAGAAGTACCACCATAACTAAACAATGAAACATCATACTATGATCTCACAACATGTAAAGACACCGGAACAACATAATTTGTACCCTGGAAACCCAAACATGAACACCAACATTCAATGGGGGGTTTTACTATTCTTAGTAAATAGTTACAAAGGTGAGATACATTCTCAATCATATTTTTAATGCATTCTTACACTTTGAAACACTTTTTGATATTTCTTATCTCATGGAAAACCTTTGCTCATGCATATACCAGATCAACATCCCCTTCCTCCAACCTTCCAACAAGTTTCTTCACTTTGAGTTCTCACTCTTTTTCTACTGGATTTATTTTCCCCAAGCTCCCTTTCTCTCATATTCCTTCCATCTTCTTCTCCACAAACTTCCTATTTTTTGGGTTTCCTTGGAAGGCCAACCATCACAACTTTCTATTTTCATCTTCCAAGTCAGAATAATTTTTGGACTATTTTTTGGAGATATTACACACACCTAGGATATTTTTTTCTTATTTTCCTATGTTTATTAGTCATTATCGAGGGTCTCCTATTTTTTAGGAACATCTCCTACATTCTAGGAGAATATTCTCTTCAGTTTAGAGTCAGTTACAGTTATTTAGACTAGTATAAGTCACTCATGCATGACAACCTCAGTTTTATCACCAACAATTACATGTGTTTCTCTCACTTCCACACGTATGACTCGGTTAACTGAAGACTACATGACTAGTTAACTAGGACTAGGTGGCAGTTAACTCCAGTAACTTCCTGTGTGTGTCTAGATCTCTCTAGAACACCAATATGGAACATTGGTTTCTCTTATATTGCGCATTAGTTGATCTATACATAGTATATCATGTGTAAATTATCATTCATTCATTTGGTTAATACAATTTTTATTCTCTTCTCTCCAATTTTTCTCTCGTCTTCTCTATTTTGCAAGTTGTGTTTGTTCTTCTGCTAGCTAGATATCTTGTGTAGGTAATCACCACATTCTACATGGTATCAAATCCCATAGGCCACTAGCAAGGATCGTCACCAACACTCTTGTTTGCAGGTACCAAAGACAAAACAAAGCAACATAAAAGATGGATTACTCAACAAAAATTCTTCTTACGCCTCACATTATCTCCACGATCAATGTGCCATATATCTGTCAGCCATATATTGAAATACACAATCTAGGTTGACCTGATTTTGGGTACAAATATGCATTGCATATATATTCTTATGCTCGCAAAAAATCTCCAATACCCACATCATAGTTTAGGAGATAAAGTTGTTTTATCAGATATATAGTTGCCACAGATCCATCAATGATATCTCAAAATCCATGATTTGGGTTGATTTGAATTGTTATAAAGATATGCATTTCATATGGATTCTTATGCTCACCAACAATCTCCAATACCCACATTGTATTTTAAGAGATACAATTGTTTTATCAGATCTATATCTGCATGCAACAGATCAACAAAACCTCAGATCGCTACTCTGACATGCATATCTCACTGATATCATTCATTGTGAGAGAATCATTGCAATGGAAAAAAAATATGAAATTATATCGACCCTTCAGAGTCTGAATATAAAACTTGTCAAATAAGTTAGCAAACTTCGAGGTGAACAAGAGAGATCCAAGATTTATCTTCAAAACATGTGTACCTATTTTTCTAGGGATTTTGGACTCATTGGGAGTCTAATGGAGGAGGATCAAGCTCAAGTTGATACTTGGACCAACCACATTAATGAGATGGAGGAGAAATTCACTCTTCTCAATGAGCATTTTTTGGCTAATTTAAAAAAGAAAGAAGATATTATTGCTTGTTTGCAGAAAGATCCACAATAGTCTCTCACTTCTAATGTCACTTTTGCATTGGTGACCACTACTAAGCTTCCTTCACCAAATTTTGAGTCACACACTCATATTTTTGGATCAATTTTGATGCATCAGATGGGATACATTGATGGTGGCATTTGTAAGAATGGAAATGGGATTGTACATCTCATTTAGCCTGTGATGAGACCAACAAAAGTCAGACTTGGTTTTGTTGGGACTTCATTTCTAGTAGCAAGTTGTCTTGATATTTATTTCATTCAGACTCAATTTGTTCCATCACAAGGGTCCATCACACAAGATGACTCTTCTATTATTGAGTTGCAACAACCACCACCTACACCTCTTATTGATACAACTTTGGAGCTTTCACATCCATATTCAACACCAACTTCAGCATTAGAGTTGTCAGTATCAGACTCTTCAACACTGACATCAAAGTCTTTGGCATAAACATAATCTTCAACATCAACTTCAGGTCTACATCCTCCACATATAGACATCCTCGACATCATGATCATAGACAACATTGTCTTCCTTTAAGGTATCCACAACCTTTTTTAAGTTCCTCTTCTTTCAACTCATTGATGAAGATGTGTATACGTTAACATCTTGGCAAGGCACCAACTCCAAGGATTGTTTGTGGTTGGCTTGAGGATTGGTCATGAAATCATTTGAGAAAATATTTGAGGACATCTTACATATGTGTTTCATCCATGATACATGGGAACCATTCTCATTTCTCTTGACTTGAATGATTATATCATCTTTACAGTTCCATTCACCACTATTTTGATGAATTTTATGGTGTTTGCTTCTATGTTTAGGAAGCACTCTGACTAGCCCAACCATCCTGGTGTAGGCTAGTGCCTTAATGTTTGGAGAGATGTGATTGTTTTCAACTAGTATCAGCTACAACACACTCATTGAAGCAGATTATGATCTGTCATCATCAGATTATGATTCATTGGCTTGTCATATTTTCTTGGTTTTGGAGATTGTATATCTGCCACATGGTGGATTTCACCTTTCTTTATCTTCTTTTTATGCATTGTACCTTGAGGGAGTATTTTTCCCTCTTTCCTCGCTTTATTTCAATGTTCATTAGTTGCATTGTTTTTGGGTACCTAACATGGCCTTTGTTGTCGATACCCATTCTTAATTACCCCATAGTAGTGTTCATGGGGGGTGTTGGAGATATTACACACACCTAGGATATTTGTTTCTTCTTATTTTCCTATGTTTATTAGTCATTATAGAAGGTCTCCTATTTTTTTGGAACCTCTCCTACATTCTAGGAAAATATTCTCTTCAATTTAGATTCAGTTACACTTACACTTAGTTAGACTGGTGGAAGTCACTCATGAATGGAAACCCTATTTTTATCACCAACAATTTCATGTGTTTCTCTCACTTCTACACGTATGACTCAGTTAACTGAAGACTACATGACTATTTAACTAGGACTAGGTGGCAGTTAACTCCGTTAATTGCCTGTGTGTGTCCATATCTCTCTAGACCACCACTATGGCACATTAGCTTCTCTTCTAGTTCACATTAGTTGAGCTAAGCAGAGTATATAATGTGTAAATTACCATTCATTCATTTGGTTAATACAATTCTTATTCTCTTCTCTCAAATTTTCCTCTCATCTTCTCTATTTTGCAAGTTGTGTTCGTTCTTCTGGTAGCTAGATCTCTTGTGCAGGTATTCACCACATTATACACTACTCACTAAAATTTTCCAAAGAAATTAAATGAATATTACAAATTTTACAAAAGAGATTCATTTGGGATCTAATTTTGGTTATTTCAATTGAACATTCTTTTTTGACAACTTTCACATATCGATTTCTGTAAAATAAAATTTGGAGGATAAATATTTGTTGCAATAATTATGCCAGACAACATGAAAGTTATTCCACTTTGATTATTGTTACTATTATCATTTTGACTACCTTATTAGGAGGATTCCCTTGTTACAAAGAATCATCAATACTTTTATAGACTTTTATAAGCTATTTTTTCTCAATTATAATTCTTCCTTATCCTTTCTATTAGTCTTTGAAGATTTTCAAAGTCTAGTTTTGATACTTGAAAAAAAACTAATACCGGACTTACTTATTTAATTATTCCTAAGTACATTTTCTTATTACTAGATCTAATCCTCTAATATCCAAACATAACAACATCATATACACTTTTTCATTAGATTTGATGTAGCCTTTCAAGTCTAGTTGGGATTGAGTTCTGAGTTTTACATTTATTTGGGATTCCCTTTAGAGGATAATCAATTTAGTTGATCTTCATGGTTTTATTTTTTGATAATGTTCCATTCTCATTATTGAAATCCACTTTGAGTACTCTCTATTCCTAATGAGCATTAAACCCCATCCTCATTGGTCATTGTTCTAGTTTTGGAGTTGGTCATATTTCTTTTTTTCTTTGTTGATCCTTTCAAGATATAATACTTTTCTATCTTTTCTTGATATTTTTTTGCATTGAAATCACCTAATGGTTTTCTACTCACAGAGGATTTTTATCATCTTCTTTATGTCTAAAATGCTAACCTTGTTATGTGAAAGTGCTTCCCATTTATTCAAATTTCTTTTAACGATCTTTGGTTTCTGTCTTAATTTTCTTACTTGATTCTCATGTTCGTTAGAAATTTGTTGTTCCTTCTTTTTTGGACAGAGTGGATAAAATGGACTTATTCATAATCCAATATTTGAACACACCCCCACAAATGATCATCCAACATCCAACTACACTTAAAATTTCATTGCTTATAGAAAAATGACCTAGATTCACTTGAACATAGATGTTGGTGCATGCTACAATCATTGCTTTCTTGGATGTGAAGATTGCCAACAATATTCTTCATGGTGTTTTTATTTCATAGGTGTCATGGAAGGAAGGGTAGCCCGACTCATATTGTGGTGTTGTTCAGGATATTGTTTGCAAGGTGATTGATAGGTGCCTAATTTTGCGTACTTTCAACACTCATCTAGTACCTTTTTCCTTACCATTTTCGACTAATCATTCCCTTTTCGATACCTTCCTTATCCAATTTTGTCTCCCTTTTCACCAAGGTATGAATCTTTCCCCATATTCCATTTTTATGCTATTATTACATATTTCTTAAAGACCTTGTTACTTTCATGCACTAACACTACTATACAAGAGAAATTACAGTGGCTTCCTTACAATAGTTGCAACTTCTTATAGTGGCTAGAATTCCTATCCATTGTTGTGACTATGAGAAAAATACAATTGCTACAACTACAAGTATGATACCATTGCTTCAACACCGAGTATGATACCATTGCTACAACTCTGAGTACACAGTTTTGAAACACAACAATCAATATTACAACCAATAGTTAGGGAAAATTCCTCACATAGGAAGGTGATAGAAGGCAAGTGGACAACCCAAATAGAAGTTAGTTTGCTTACCAACTGTGACTTAACTGATCCAATTCAGCACATGCTAGATCTTTACTAAAATTTGGAAATACCAATGTAAGTGGACGAACAACCTAATTCTCATGGTTGTCAACCCATCCTTTTGTGTTATTTTAGACATCATTTGTATTGTATAAGAACCCCAACTTCCCTAGAGCTTGGGGAGAATTATTCCAGTGATAACATTAGACTGTTATTGTAAATTTCATATTTCTGCAATATAATTCTTTTTCTTTTCCTCTTTGCCTAATGACGTGTTGGGTACTCGTGCTATTTTTATTTCGTAGTCCAGTGCCCTATCTAAGAGGATAGGGTACTATACTTAGTCAGTTACTTCTTGTAACATTAGGATTAGGATTTAGCATTTTAATTATGCTCATTTAATTTTTTAGTTGTTTCATTTCTTAATTTGTTGCAATTCCATATTTTGTAGAACAATTAATTACAATTCAAGTGTGATTAATATTTAGTTACCTTATGTCACGAGTCCTGAAATCTTAGGCTACAATGTGGCATTGATTTGATTTCTATAAGTTTGTAATCACAAACATTGTTGCAACTCGCATCGCTATAACTTTTGTGCTGCAACTCCGTTGTTGCAACTTTACTATATTATGTTTTCTCTTAGATTTGTGACAACTTCATTCCTCAACAACTTGGGATTGGTATTATTGGTTTTGTAAATTAACATTGGAAGTATGAACATGTAACTATTACAACAAGACAATATCATCATTTTTCTCGAGCAAGTCACCATTAGATGTTAACATAACTTTACTTTCCACAAGTGTGATTTCCTTTATGCAAGTGTGATTTGCTTTCTATAAATGTGATTTACTTTCGACAAGTGTGATTCACTTTCTAAAAAGTGTGATTGAATTTTCAAAAGTGTGATTTACTTTCTGCAAAAGAGATTTAGTTTTCACAAGTGTGATTTCCTTTTCCTGCAAACGTGATATTTATTTTCCCATAATTTGAGATGTAGGATATCTTGGTGACTTAATTAAGCATATTGAAATCTCGACATGTGATATTTGATGTACTAAAACTCCTTAGCAGTTACAACACTGCACTTTGTTAAGTTCCTATAGGTGAAGGAGAGTGTCCTTCATATTTTATCATATGCTGAGTTTAGATCCTAGTTTAAGTGGAATTATATGATGAATAATACTAGTGCCATAATTATTCAGATCTTGATATGACCATGCAAACACTTCAATAAATTATTTAAACAAATCAACATACTTGGCCTTCTGATCAATAGGAAGAAGTTTTGAGAGCTTGATGTTCCTTGGTTCTTGTTCATATCCAATATTACAATATTCCACTTCTTCAGTTTTAGGATGAACAATAGGTTTAACAACAACATCATATTTATCGAATAGTTTCTCCAGAGGCACCAATCCCTTTGGAATTTGATTGTTTCTTAACACCATCATTTTATGGTTAGAAATCATATTTTGTAATTTAGGATTAGGATGAATATTATGATTAGTTTTCTCATTATCTTTGTCATTTTTCTAATCTATATGAGTTGCAGAAAATTCATCAACGATTTCAAAAAACATTTTAATTTGTTGATCATATTCAAATACTTGCCAATGTTTAACATTGTCAAGAATTAAAGGTCTATATTTCATTTCCACTTCATATTTAAGGTTTAGTGTAATACCTCTATTTCCCCCAGTTTGTAAATATAATCATTAGTATTTCCAAAGACTATTGATAGACCTGTTATGTGTGAATTTTTAAAGATGATGAACCTTTGCTAAAGGATGTGATGTAAATATTTCTGTTATTAATATAAAAAGGAAAACGTTGAATACCTTATGAAGTGGATTTCCTAAACAGGTTATGATATCATGAGAGGGGATGGTGAGGGGGACCATTACTAGTTGAGACAACCCCTACCAGGTAGTTCTCTGCTAAATTAAAAATTTTCAAACCTAGAACTATCCATTGACACATAAAATTTATTTACCAGTCAAGCTGGTGGTTGGGTAGTCCTCCTTAGAAACCAATGAGAGAATGGGAAAAGTACCCATCTAGAATTTTTTGATCTGACCCACGAATTGGGGGATTTAACCCACGAAATATTACTGTAGAAGGAAATAAAAATAGGAAATTCATGGGTAGAGAAGAGGGGACACACACAGTTGAGTTTGGAGACCAAGAATATGAGTGGAGAAGAGTATGAGAAACTCTTATGGTTCTTGGAAAATAGAGTGAAGTGAATAAATATGTTTTCTGGGTGAAGGAAGCACCAGAAACTGTCTTTAAATCAAGCAGATAAATTGGGATGTGAAATTTTGATTGATTGGTTGAGAAAACATGTAGGAAATGAGAGGGGAGAGCGTTGAGGAATTGTTGGGTAGTGAAAGGTTTCCATTGTGCTGTGTATGTCAAGTGTTGTGGCTCTTTGAGGAAATACTAGGCTCCCTTGCTTGGTGCATAGAATGCTTGATTTCTAAGTTCATGTAGGTGAAGAGGAGTGGCCTTCATCTATTTTCATATGTTGAGTAAACAAATTTCCCCTCATGTAATCATAGTTTGGCTAGGGGGTGGCCAACTGTAGATATAACTGGTGCAACTGTTCCTATGGTTGGGTGGAAAGTGGCACACCCTTCAACAATTTCCAACACTTCCTCTTTCAGATAAGTATCTCCATGTTTAATTTATGCAAATGTTGAGTTGAGAGATATTGTAGAATGTGCTTCAAAGAAATGTGAAATTAGTTTTCTATTAAAGATAGTTTGATAAATTTATGTGTGATTTTGAAAATGTTACAACTGAATTATATTTTGGTTTAGATCCCAGTTTAAGTGGAATTATATGATGAATAATGCTGGTGTCATAAGTATTTATCTCTTCATATAACCATGCAAACAATTCAATAAATTATTTAAGCAAATAAAAATACTTGACCTTCTGATCAATAGGAAGAAGTTTTGAGAGCTTGATATTCCTTGGTTCTTATTAAGATCCAATATTACAATCTTCCACTTATTTAGTTTTAGGATGAACAATAGGTTTAACAACAACATCATCTTTATCGACCAGTTTTTCCTGAGGCACTAGTCCCTTTGGAATTTGATTGTTTTTTAACACCATCATTTTATGGTTAGCAAACATATTTTGTAATTTAGGACCAGAATAACTATTATGATTAATTTTCTCATTATCTTTGTCATCTTCTCGATAGATATGAATTGCAGAAAATTCATTAAACATTTCCAAAACCTTTTTAATTTGTTGATCATCTTCAAATATTTGCCAATGTTTTACATTTTCAGTAATTGAAGGTCTGTATTTCATTTCCACTTCCTATTTAAGGTTTGGTGTAATGCCCCTATTTACTCCAGTTTGTAAATATAATCATTATTATTGCCAAAGACTATTGATAGACCTGTTATATGTTAATTTTTAAAGATGATGAACCATGGCTAAAGGATGTGATGTAAATATTTTTGTTATGAATATAAAAAGGAAAATGTTGAATAACTACTAAAGGGGTTTGATTATAAAGGTTATGATTCCATGAGAGGGAATGGTGAGGGGAACCATTATTGGTTGAGATGACCCCTTTTAGGCAGTACTCCATTGAATTAAAAATGTTCAAACCCTAAACTGTCCTTTGACCCAAAAATTTTATATACCAGTCAAGTTGGTGGTTGGGTAGTCCTCCTTAGAAAGCAATGAGAGAATGGGAAAAGTACCCATCTAAATTTTTTTGAACTGAACCACGAATTAGGGGATTTGACCCATGAAATCTTGCTGTAGAAAGAAAGAAAAAGAGTAAAATCACAGGTATAGAAGAGGGGACACACACAATTGAGTCCCGGGACCAAAAATCTGAGTGGAGAAGAGTATGATAAACTCTTCTAGTTCTTAGCAAACATAGTGAAGTGAAAAAATATTTTTTTTGGGTGCAGGAAGCACTGGAAATTGTCTTCAAATCAAGATGATAAACATGGTTGGGAAATTTTGAGTGATTGGTTGAGAAAACATGAAGGAACTGAGAGGGGAGGTTGTTGAGGAACTGTTGGGTAGTGAAATGCCTTTCTTGTGTTGTGTATGTCCGTTTTTATGGCTCTTTGAGGAAAGAGTAGGCTCCCTTTCTTGGTGGATTGAAGACTTGATTGATAAGTTACTATAGGTGAAGGAGAGTGGATTTCATATTCTTTCATATGCCGAGTAAAATAATTTCTCCTCATGGCATCATACTTTGCCTAGGGGGTGGCTAGTTGTAGAGATAACTGGCGTGGCTGTTGCTATGACTGGGTGGAAAGTGGCACACCCTTCAACAGTTTCCAACACTTCCTAACTTTCAGATAAGTATATCCATGTTTAATTTCTACAAATCTTGATTTCATACATATTGTAGAATGTGTTTCAAAGCAATGTGAAATTAGTTTTTTGTTGAATATGATTTTATAAATTTATGTGGGATTATGAAAATGTTACAACTGAATTATATTTTGGTTGTTAGCCTCACTTATTGATTTGTTGTGTTTTCAAAAGGATTGGTGTGAATGAATGTTGTGGCTGATTGAGTTTTTATAGTCTATTTTATGTATTATTAGTGAAAATTGAATAGTTAGAATCTTCATAGAACATCTCCCTATCAATTTAAAAATAAAATTTAGACCTTGAACTGTCCTCAGCCTATAAAATTGATTACCTGTCAAGATGGTAGTTGGGTAGTCTACTTCAAGTGTCAATGAAGGATGGGAATAAGTACCCATTGGGAAGCATCTCCAATAACCGACGAGGTCTTGAGGAAGAATACATGAAAATAAAGGGATAGAGGACAATAAGAGGGGAACAAAAACAGACATAGACATGTTGGGGAAATCCTGAGCACTGGAGTGGAGAAAAGGAGAACTCTCTAGTGTGAGTAAAAGGAAAAAAAAAAGTGCATAAGTAATATATGCTCCCTGGAAAATTTGCTGAAAAACTAGTTATCCTCTCATGGCATCGTATCTTGGCTTAGGGGTGGATGGTTGTAGAAATGCATATTGCAGCCTTTCCTATGATTGGGTGGAGAGTGGTGTTGGACATATTGTCATTGATGTCAACAACCAATGTATTTACATTATAATGATGAGTTAGTATGAACAAAGAGATGAAAATCCATGTACAGGAGGACTAACGAATTAAGAGATCAGGAGGGTTAGCGACTGAAGATCAGAAGCTTAGAAGAGATGATGCACAAGAAGCTCAGAAGAGAAAGAACAATGTAGAAACATGATCGTGATTGAAATCCCCACAGGACAAACCAAGACCATTGGATACGCAAGCGCCATATCAAGGGCATGGATTGATTGCAGAGCGCGAAGGGATAATTAAACTACACACTATTTCCAATCTCGCAATTAGTCTAGATCGTCAGATCTCATCGACTCAAAGATTGACGACTATGGTTGATCCACCAAACAATCAGATTAAGTCGTGACCATTGGATACGAAAGTTCTAGATCAAGGGAAGGTATTGATTGCGGAGCGTGAAGGGAGAATTAAACTATATGTTATTTTTAATCCCACAATTATTCTAGATCATCAGATCTCATCGATTCAAAGATTGACGACCGTGGTTAACTCACCAAAAATTGCAGGCCGAAGTCCCAAAGTGGATATGAGTCTTTTGATCAGTGGAACACTTTAGGAAGTATCCTGACCGTTAGATCAAGGAGAAGAACATGTGCCACATGAAGAGATCTACGTCAACAAGGAAACGTGGCATAATTAGATGATGACAAGTGTCAAGGTCTCATAGGCACTTTAGGCATACATAAGCCCCAAATCTAAGTGACATGTGGTAGCCACTTAGTCAGTTCCATGTCAGCAAGTTACGTCACTCTGGGATATTTCACTTTGGGAGTTTCACCACCAGCAAAATCCTGAAGTTTCGAAATGAACGAGAACCGTCCATTCAATTGTTGATCATGTCCTGACCGACGATTTACTTGAAAGGCCTCTGATAATCCTGGATTGTACATCTAAATGAAGGATTGAATATTGATTGTTTGATCTATTTCAACGAAATATGATTCAAGAGATTTGGAAGGTTGCAAAGGCCTGAAGTCTCGAAGGATGAAGTACCAAAGAACATGGTCCCAACATTGGACATATGGGGGCTAAAAAGAAAAGGGAAAAAGAAGAAGGCAGTGCTTAAATTAATAAGCCTGTGGTTCTGTGCTTGTGGTCACATATAAATGGGTTGAAGGAAACACCTCTAAAAAACTTGGTTTATGCAAATATTTGTAGAAATATGGAATCGAGTTAAAAAGAAATCGATCCATACCCGTGATCAATTTACGAAAATCACTCTCACTAAATTAAAAGAATTAACAATAAATGTTTGAATAATAAAAGTGATTATTGTTAATGTTAAAATGAAGAGGTGTGATGATCCAAACAAAGGGACACAATGTTTCATAGCTCACACCAGTTGAAAGAGTATATAAATGAGAAAGAGTGGTGAGAAGAATGTGTCTCTGCAGTCTAGATAAGAAGATCAAAACAAAAGCATCGTCCAAGAAAAAGAACTGCTAGTTCTTATGAAGTGAGGAGCATGGAAGGATTCATATCCTTACTAAATAAATTGTAAAAGATAAGGGAGTTGGAGATTCCTAGGGTTGGTGCCTTAAATACAAGGGAGTTGGTGCTTCCTAGGGTTGGTTCCCTAAAGATGAGGGAGTTGGTGCTTCCTAGTGTTGGTTCCCTGAAGAAGGGGATGTGTGTCTCCTAGAGTTGGTGCTCTAAAGAGGATTGGTGTCCTTCACTATTCAATATATAAACCTCGTAATTGATGTTAAATATATTTATATAATTGATTTTGCATACAGTTCATTATTGATTCATTGTGGTAATCAATAAAATATAAAAAGTAACTACTAATTGTTAAAAAGGGTAATACTGATTCACCCCCCCCTCTCAGTATTCCAACAATTGGTATCAGAGCTGGTGCCTTTAGCACAATCTAACAACTGAAAGGTAGATCCTGAAGATGGATCAACAAGAGGGAATGCCTAACAACAAAGCACCATTGTTGAATGGAGGAGGCTATGCTCTATGGAAGGTAAGAATGAAAAACTTCTTGTTGGATCTTGGTTTTGATATCTGGAAATCTGTTGAAGATGGTTACACTGCACCAACTGCTCCACCCACAAATGATGGATGCAAGAAAATCTGTAATGACAACTCAAGAGAAGTTAATGGAATTCTAGTAGGGTTGACTAATTCTATATGTGTAAAGGTTATGCATTGTAAATCAACCAAAC
>ML780876.1:234614-267877 GCA_009831015.1 Picea engelmannii | reverse complement strand
TATATGTGTAAAGGTTATGCATTGTAAATCAACCAAATAAATCTGGGATGAGTTGGAGGTTGTTTATGAAGGAGATGACAAAGTCAAGGAAGCCAAACTGCAGACCTATAGAACTCAGTTTGAAAATCTGAAAATGAAAGAAGAATAAAATATTGTTGAATACTTTCATATGGTAGATGAAGTGGTTAACTCGATTAGAGCAATAGGAGAAGAAATTACGGATAAACCTATTGTGCAAAAAATACTAAGATCATTACCTATGAGATATGATGAAAATATTTCTACAATTGAAGATAGAACTGATCTAAGCACACTCAAAGTTGATCAGCTTCATGGAATTTTTACAGCATATGAAATGAGAACATGGAATGATAAATCAACACAAGATGAAACATCCTTTAAAGCATCTAAGACAAAGATGAGGCAGGAGCAAAAGACCAATGATAAGTTATTAGATATATCAGATGTAGAAGAGGCCAACTTTATAAAGAAACTCCAGAAAGGATTTGGAAAATATAAAGGAAAGTTACCTTTCAAATGTTTCAACTGTGGTAGAATTGGACACTTTGCCAACAAATGTACCTATCCCATACAAAAGGAAAATGATGAATAAATTCACAACCAGGAAAACCAATACAAGAAGAAATTTTATAAGAAAAAGAAAAACTTCTACTCTAAAGAAGACATACACTCTTCATACATAAGTGAAGATGAAGATTCAGAGCTTTTGTTTATGGAAATAAAAATGCAAGATGATAAACATTCAGAAGATGATGAAGAAGGGAACATCGAAGAAGAAATCCTTAGTGTAATTGAAGACTAGGAAAAACTTAAAAAAAAAAACAAGGTACTAAGAAGAGAGCTTCTAGAGATTAAAGAAGCTACTAAATCAAGAGAGAGGGAAGTTTCCAAAACCCTCAAGGAGTCAGAACAAACCATAAGTTCTTTGAAGTCCCAGCTCCTAGAAGCTAATAAAAATGAAGAAATCATTATAAAAAAACTGAGTGATAAAAAACAAGCATGTGAGAAACTATAAGTTGAGATCAAGCTGCTAAAAAGTGAACTTGAGAAAGAAAAGAAGAGATCAAACTTTGGAAATAGTTGAAAGATCTTGTATGAAATTATCAGTAGCCAAAGGTCACCAAAGAACAAGACTGGTTTGGGATACACCCAAGACTCAACTTGTACATCACAAGGATCTATCAAAAGACCAATTAGTTATTGAGATGCTCTAAATGGATCCTTAAGAAGAGAAGATAATAAGGCAAATATGATACCATTGAACATTGTTCCACATAAACAAAAATCAACATTTCCTACTAAAGTAATAAATGACAGGATGAATACAATCACCAAAACGAATCCCCCTAATAAATATCTATTTATTGGACACTGTTACTCTTGCAATAATTTTGGACATAAGGCAATACACTGCAAAGCTTATGGACAATACAATAACATAAATGTCCAAATATATAAGAACAATAGGTACAATACAGAGAAGAGAAACTACAACTCATTTACTACTTCGCAAAACTTCAATATTGAATGTAAAAAATGCAACAACTATGGTCATAAAACTAGAGAATGTAGATTACGAATGCAATCCCTAAACATAGGAAACCATAACAAACAAAATAAGAAGACATGGAAAAGAAAATCTAAAGTACCAAACAAGAAAAATGATGAAAATATTTCTCCTGAAATTGATGAAGTTAATAATAGGAGATTGGTTGGTAAAACTTCTAATAAGGAATATAATAATCAAAGCTATGCATATAAATTAGATCAAACTCAATATATGAAAACTCCTAAAGAGAAATTTGACACAACTCCAAAAATTGATAATGTCATACAAGAAGATTATCCATTACCCAACAAATGGAAATTAATAGAGGAATATTCTCAAGACAAAGATAAAGAAGATTCTCGTGCACACAATAGTGACGTTGACGATGAATCTTCAACAGTAGAACAACTAGAAGAATTGATTGATGATTATCTCAGAAAATTTTTAATCCTATTTTAATAATACTCTGAAACTCCTTCTCAAAGAAAAATTAAAAACAAAGAAGGGAAGGAGAAATTAGGGAAGAGCTAAAATTCATTATTGTTGATGCCCCTATGAGCATTGAAGCACATAAAAATGAATAGGATCATCGAAAGCATCATGGTTTAATGATATAACTCTATGCAGGATCTGACATAGTTTATTGCAGGTCTTTATTTGCCTAGGAACAATGCAGGTTATGTATTGGTCTCATAATGGTTACAAGTGGACACAACCCTAAATGGAAGTTACTACGTGAGCAAGAAATGGAATGAATGGAAAATTTTGCAGCAGTGAGGTGATGCTAAAAGATAGATTAAGTACAAATCTGAAAATGAAAAGACTAGAAATCGAAATTTGAGAGACAATGGTATAGATGGCATCCTGTAGAAATGACAGGGGGAGAGATCTTGTCAAGAAGAACTTCCCCTTCAGAAACAAAGGGGAAGAGAAGTTAGAAGCAGAGAGAGAATATTGACAGGAGAGTCATTCAGTTATGACAAGAAAAGTATGATTGCAAGAGAAGTTACCTGAGTTCAAATTCTGGTCAGTAACATACAGACAAGATGATTGCAAGAGAAGCTACCCGAGTTCAAATTCTGGTCAGTAACATATAGATAGATAGATATTTACCATAGGGGGAGCAACCCTTTGCCATTGATGTCAAAGGGGGAGAGTAACTTCATAGAGAAAAAAATCACCGCAGAGGGATTTTGTGTATGAATTTAGAGTGTTTCCCTCAATTACAAAGGGGGAGATTGTTGGACATATTGTCATTGATGTCAACAACCGATGTCTTTATGTTATAATGATGAGTTAGTATGAAAAAAGAGATGAAAATACATGTACAGAAGGACTAAAAAATTAAGATCTCAGGAGGGTTAGCGACTAAAGATCAAAAGCTTAGAAGAGATGACACACATGAAGATTAGAAGGGAAAGAACAGTGCATAAAAATGATCGGGATCGAAATACCCACAGAACAAACTAGGACCATTGGATATGCAAGTGCCAGATCAAGGGCAGGGATTGATTGCGGAGCGCGAATGGATAATTAAACTACACACTATTTCCAATCCTGCAATTAGTCTAGATCATTAGATCTCATGGACTCAAAGGTCGACGACTATGGTTGATCCACCAAACAATCAGATCAAGTCTTTGTTGACGATAAAAACCACAACGAGGAATTGCGCCCGCAAAGTATTGCTAAAGCCTATTATTTAAACTATGCTAATGATATATAATACTAGTAGGTGGGATCCCTTGTAGACTGGAGGATCGAAGTTAGTCATATCACACATTTTATGCTACCATTTCGATGCTTCTTACAAGGTCTTATATGGTTGATGATGCAGTCTTGGATTTGTTTTGACATAATGACAGATGGATGATGCATTTTATGTGATGTTCCATTATTCAAAGATTTAATTTTGCATTATGATTGGCATATATTTACAGTGATATGTTCTATCATGTTACCATGATTTGTTACCTGGCCACACCTACACAAAACATATGTTAGTAACAACATAAAACAAAATAAATGGGAAAGAGACTTATAAAAAAATCCAAAAGAAAGGGCCTATACTATGCTATGTTAGAAGTTATGTGCAAATAAAATGAGACAAGTTAGTATTAATCCTAACTACAAATGGTTAGTGGCTATGCGATTGCATTTGAGTTATATTGGGTGCATTTGATATGTCATATGATATGGTTTTGTCAATGGTTAATATGGATTTTGGGTGGCACATTTGGCAAGTAATGGGGTTGCAAATATCAATGGTTTGGAGTTAATGTCGTGGTTAATGTATTGGTGATTGCTGGCTGTCATGTACTTCAAAATTGAATGTAGAGGAATATGGAAGCGACGTGCAATAAATGCACGTCACTCCATACTTCTCCCATCAGGAAATCACCCTAGTATGGTTATTGTTGCATTTGGTTTTGCTGGTGGTTAAGCTCCGAGATTCAAGCCTAGGAGAAAACGTTCAACTAACTCACCCTTTTTAAATCTTTTGGTTACATGTATGGTTCTTTTCACCCATCCATGAATTTCACTCCGTGTATGAATGAATGATGGCTCAGTGGTGCGTTGGTTTGTGTTTTCTTGAGATTGGTAACTGTGTAAATGCATGGGTATTCTCTAGAATGATTGTGTGGTTATTCGTTTTGCAAGTAAAAGGATTGGTTGTTTGAGTTATGTATTCGCTGGTTGTTCTATGTTGTGAAGACTGTGATGGCTCTCTATTGTTTTAATGGATATGGGTATTTTGTTAGAGGGTTTCTATCTGTTTATCCTTACTGGCTACTTCCTCACAATTATGGGGTAACCATGTCCAGTTGTATTCAGACTTTTATGGGGTTGCTATGTATGTTTTCAGACTGCCTCTTGGTTGCTGTGTCTTTTCCAGAGTTTGGTCATGGGTTTATTCACCTGGTCATGGGATTATTTTTCTGGTAGTAGCATCAACGCATCTCAGAAGTTGGTTATAGGATGGCCATTATGCCAAGATGTATGCTTTATGGTTGTTGGTTATGCCTCCAGTCTGTATTCCCACTGGCATTTTTATAGATTGGTTCGGCTCATCAGAAATGCACGAGGGTTATGCCTATTTGTGTTTTGGGTACTCGTTATTGTCCAATGGGAATTTGTTGCTCCTCTGCATTGTTGTCCTACCCTACCCGTCGTTGAATTGTTGCACCATTGCACAGACCGAGAGTTATAAGCAACCATGTGCTTGTATCAAAGGGCCTCTGCCTATTGATTGATATGTTGGATAACCTCCAGTCTCTCAGTGCTATTGTTGACCGAACGAACTCTTAATTGCTTCCTTCTATTTGTTGTTACAGAGCCCATTTTTTCTAAAATTCCCAACTATCTTATTCAAATCGGGCATCTTTCTGATTGTCAAAGATTGGTTGTAAAATGGAGTAGTCATGACAGTTGCATTGAGTATTATCTCATCTTTGTTTGATTGAGTTGTTGGAAATTTGTGATTGGGGATGAGAAATGATATACAGTCAAGGGGCCACCTCTTTTTCGTTATGACAGTTGCATCGAAACCTAGCTCATTTTTATTTTCATTAAATTGCTTGATTGGGGATTAGTGATAATGTGAAGTCAATGGTTGTATCTTCTCGTTATGCTTTAGATTGCTGTATTCTTACAACGTGGTGTCAATTGATAATTGGTGGCTTCTGTGTGTTCATTAGTCCCGATCGGGATCATGACAAATTGTGGAAATTGATGGCTATGATTTCGTTGTTTCACTGTGTATGTATTATGGAGGCATCGTGCATGTTTGATTTAAATTGCATCATCAGTGATGAAGCTTGGGTTTTGTATTATGGTTTCATTGCAACGTTTTATTGGTTAATATAATGAAAAGGCATGGAATCAGGCAAGTTTTAAAAAGTCTGTTCAAATTGGAAAAAAAACCCGTGTATATGTTTTATTTGGGCGATTGTGAATTATGGGCAGTGGTTGATATTTTATAGTGATATATGATGGATAGAGATGGATCAATATGGCTGTGTGTTTCTTTTGATTTTGTTTTAAATGAAAAGAAAGGAAAAGAAAGAAACCAAGTATTCTCTTAACAAGACTGTTGAAAGGCATGGTGATTATGAGTATGATTACAGACTGTGTTAATTGATAAGTTTGAAGAAATTAAATGTGGGACAATAAACAATTTTGACACACAGTAATTGTTTAATTGGTATTGGTATCTTTTGTATTGAATTCATAGTTGTTTTTATGGATTACTTGATTTGTTTTAAGGGCAATATTCATTTTTTTCCCTACCATTCTCTCACTTTTTCATATATTACAAATCCCCTCACTTTCCCATATTCACTATCCACTCCCCTTTCTTAAAATTAAGTTATAGTTAAGTTAAAATCTCTATTTTGACAGTTAAAGGTTGGTACAAGGATGAATTACAATGATTTATTATTTTGATTTACGATATAGTTGATTGTTTGATGATTTGTTGAGCAATAATAATGATCCATCCCCCTTCATTTTAACACTTTTCGCTCAATAGAATCCCTCAAATATCCCATAACCCTTATTCACCCCCTTCTCATTGACAAGTGTTAAACGATTTGTATGGATTGGATTGCATGAGTCTGATGTGTTGCTGAGCCAAACTTTGTTTCATATTTAAAAGAGATGTCATGTATGGTTGTTGATGAAACTATTTGCTAATCAATAATGCATACAAGAATGATCTTTTTCAGCAGAGGTAGCCATGGCCAGGGTAACAAAGGAAGAGGAAATTGGAACAGGGGTCCTAGAAGGCCAATGTTTTCTATACATTTTGATGAAAACTTGCAAGAGTTGAAGCAAATATTTCAAGCTAGATTTTTTAACTGGATTAGACAAGGAGTGGTCCAACCTAGGCCAGAAAGGCCTCCCTTCCAAGCTCCACACGTCCCTGGTATCCCAGTTCCCTCTCATGTCTCATTACAACTTGAAGTCCCTGAAAATGATGGATGGCAAGAGATTCTCCACACGACAGTCTCCCAACATCGTAGCTGGTCTAACTTGTCTCTACTGGCTCCTCCACCTGTTAATAAAATTGTCCAAGCTGCCCATGCCCACTCACTAGTACAGTCTTCCCATGCAAGCAAAAGGTTAAAATCGAGGCCCACCATGCTCCCGACAAAGGAAAAGTCACTGCTGCCCCCTCTTCTCTCTCAAATTACTCTGCCAAATCCATGTCCTCCCGCATGCATTTGAGAGATGATTGCTCTCATGTTATCAGTGATATTAGGCCTAATGGCTCCACACATCCTAAGACAAATTCATAGAAATCAAAGGGTGACAACAACAACAAGGGAAAGATTGCCTCCCAGAGTGGCAAATACGGGTTTTAAAGTGTTTTTATTTATTGATCGTTGAGAACAATTGACTTCTGAAATTTTGGACAACACACTATTTTTTGGATATATGGTTAATATATTTTTGGAAATAATTTCAATTATCATTGATATAAATTGACAAATGATGAGAGTGATGATGGGAGCCACAAGGAGGTATGTGTTTGATTGATTAACTAGTTGTGTTATGTTTGTTAAAGAACTAAAGGGAGTCACAAGGGGTCCCACCTACTAGTTATTATTTATTAAAATCCCTTATTATGATTTTATTACTTTTCCCCCTTAACTAAAAAGTTGGTTGAGTTTTAGTTAACTTAACTAAAAAGGTAGTTTAACTACTTCAACTAATTCTGATTAATTAAACGCAAAAGGAAAAGGAGGAATAAGAGGAGAATAGAAGGAGAATCATACTAAGGTATGCTCTTAAGTTTTGTTGAGATAATTTAGTTTTCATTCATTATTTAATTCATTGAAATCCTAATTCTCTTTTATGATAGCAAGGTCCTACTGTAGACAACAAGATTCAGGGCTGAATTACATCATTTAGACACTTGTTTTTCAGAGGTGTTGATCTATCTTTGATGGTCTGTGTAGACTTGTCTGTTTGTGAATTAAATTTCATGACTGATAAAGGCTATTGTGCAGATTCGAGTGGGAAACAATCTGTGGCAAGCTGATCTAGATTTTAAAGTTCAGTTTTTTACTTTCTGTCGGAAGTCCTTTTGTACGGTTTTCATCGGGGATGTCTAAGTTTGACTTTGGTCCAAACTTACTTTGGGGATTTTGCAAAGAGAACGATTCTATTGATAAATTGGAATGAAATAAACAATTTCTTTATGTCTCATCTGTTTTGATTATTGACTTGGTGTTTTTACTTCTGTCTCTATATTTATTTCAGCATCTGTTATATTCAGAAAATTACATAAATATTGAAATTTTCAGCAACTTTCATTTATAAAAACCTCAGCCTAAGCACTTGTAACCAATACTTGTGGATTAGGAAACAATTTTTGATGGCTATAAACATAGGGTGATATTCTCGTCTATATTTCTTTAGCCAAGTAAGATCTGAAAATGCTTGAGTAATATCATTTCATATCTTTTCCTCAACAGTCATGACTGTGTGATACACAAGCGCTAGATCAAGGGCATGGATTGATTGCAGAGCGCGAAGGGATAATTAAACTATACATTATTTCCAATCCCACAATTATTCTAGATCGTCAGATCTCATCGATTCAAAGATCGACGACTATGGTTAACTCACCAACAATCACACAACTTCAATTATGGAGTTTGGGAGATGAATTAAACCACGCGTAAGTTATGGTTCTGCAATCCACATCGACCATTGGATCAAGTTAAGTGGAAGTATAGGATAAGCAAAGCCAAGGACCATCCAATCTATTCAGAGTGCGCCAAGGTAGCAGTGGTCAACTTCGGTGCTGACCACTTCGAGAGAAAAGGGTTGAGAACAAGTAAGATCACCCGAAGGCCGAAATACCGAAGTAAATGTGAATCTACCAATATGAAGAACACTTCGGGAGATATCATGACCGTCAGATCATGTTTAATGGAAGGACAGAGTAATCCACAAATGTCCCAAAATAGACGTAAGCTGTCTGATCTGAGGGAACACTTCGGAAGATATCCTGACCGTCAGATCAAGGAAAGTAGAAGGATAGGATAAGCAAGGCCAAAGGCCCAAAATCCCGAATAGCTGAGTTCTCGGCATCTGTTGGATCGTGTTAAGCCTTTTTAGGTTAAAGAATGACCATAGGATGAAGCCAAGTTACTCGAGGTTTACACTTTGGGGAATCTCACTTCGGGAGAAGTGGGAAGTGGAGAAATTGAATTACCCGAAGTCCCAAAGGTCAAAGTCCCGAAGTGGATATGAGTCATTCGATCAGTGGAACACTTTGGGAAGTATCTTGACCATTAGATCAAGGAGAATAACATGTGCCACATGAAGAGATATACGTCAGCAAGGACATGTGGTGTAGTTAGATGATGAAAAGTGTCAAGGTATCATAGGTACTTTAGGCATACGTAAGCCATGAATCTAAGTGACATGTGGCAACCAATCAGTTAGTTCCACATCAACAAGTGATGTCAGCAAGTTACGTCACTCCGGGAGATTTCACTTCAGGAGTTTCACCACCAGCAAATGCCCGAAGTTACGAAATGAACGAGAACCGTCCATTCAATTGTTGATCAAGTCCTGACCGATGATTTACTTGAAAGTCCTCCGATAAGCCTGGATCGTACATCTAAATGGAGGATTGAATATTGACCGTCCGATCTGTTTCGGTGAAATCTAATTCAGGATATTTGAAAGGCTACAAAGGCCTGAAGTCCCGAAGGATGAAGTACCGAAGAAAATGGTCCCCGCATTGTACGTATGGGAGCTAAAAGGAAAAGGGTGAAAGAAGAAGGCAATGATTAAATTAATAAGCCCATGGTTCTGTGCCTATGGTCACATATAAATGGAATGAAGGAAGTGCCTCTGTAGAACTTGGGTTTTGCAAATATTTGCAGAAATATGGAATTGAGTTAAAAAGAAATCGATCCATACCTCTGATCAATTTATGAAAAGCACTCTCACTAAATTAAATGAATTAACAGTAAATGTTTGAATAATAAAATTGATTATTGTTAATGTTAAAATGAAGAGGTGCGATGATCCAAACAAAGGGACACAATGTTTCATAGCTCACACCAGTTGGAAGAGTATATAAATGAGAAAGAGTGGTGAGAAGAATGTGTCTCTGCAGTCCATATAAGAAGATCAAAACAGAAGCAGAGTCCAAGAAGAAGAACTTTTGGTTCTTATGAAGTGAGAGTGGAAGGGAGGAGCATGGAAGGATTCATATCCTTACTAATCAAATTGTAAAAGATAAGGGAGTTAGAGCTTCTTAGGGTTGGTGCCCTAAATATGAGGGGGCTGGTGCTTCCTAGGGTTGGTTCCTTGAAGAAGGGGATCTGTGCCTCCTAGAATTGGTGCTCTAAAGAGGATTTGTGTCCTTCACTATTCAATATATAAACCTTGTAATTGATATTAAATATATTTATATAATTGATTTTGCATACAATTCATTGTTGAATCATTGTGGTAATCAATAAAATATAAAAAGTAACTTCTAATTGTTAAAAAGGGTAATACTGATTCACCCCCCCCTCTCAGTATTCCAACAAGTGGCACACCCTTTAGTAGTTTCCAGGGACTCCCAAGTTATAAATGAGTAACGTGTTTACCCTTCTGTGCATTGAACACACACACACACACACACACACACACACACACACACACATAAGGTTGAATGGTCAGTATTTTTATTATGTATATTAATACCAGACTTGTGAGTGTGATTGTGAATTTTGGAGATGACCTTGTTTTTGCATGAAATATATCTGTATGGATAGCCTAGTTTTCTTGATTACAGTGCGTCTTGGTCTTTAGTAGATTAGCTGCTAGTTTATGTTTGTGACAATGTTGTGTGATGTATATCTTTATAATAGCTTAAGTATGTAAATAACTAAAATATATATCATGTAATAAGTTGAAAGATGAGCCAACATCCCTATTTATGGTAAGTGTTGTTGTGGCTATATATATATATATATATATATATATATATATATACACACATACATAGGTGCACCTGTGTGTCACCATTTTTGGATCCCTACAGCAAAGAAATCATTGTGGGATAAGAGAATAAAATAGAGGAACCTTGGGTAGGATATGGAATGCCTTTGACCTAGGAGAGAGCTCTCAAAAATTTAGAAGTCTTGAAAAGGATGGGAGAAAACCCTTGTGAAATTTAGCTAAGTCTTGGACCTGAATGTTAAGATTGAGAAGGACCTTTATTTACCCTTGGAGAATCGTGATTGTCGATTTTTCATGGTGGTTAGATCTAGAACCTTCATCGGTGTAGGGGCATGATTAAATATCAACCGTTGATTTGGAGAGATAATGGATCCTGACCGTTCATTGTAAGGTGCCATTCAGAGTAAGTCACA
Organism: Picea engelmannii; assembly: GCA_009831015.1. Lineage (NCBI taxonomy): Eukaryota > Viridiplantae > Streptophyta > Pinopsida > Pinales > Pinaceae > Picea > Picea engelmannii. The sequence continues at coordinate 256,915 of ML780876.1, read as the reverse complement.
AATATGAGATCCGACGAGGAAAATCCAAGGGGAGATATGGATCGTTAATCAGAGAAAGGGTGAGAATTGATCTCGTCCATCAATCTGGCGAGAGAAATAGATCTAGGATGCTCATTGGAGAGGATGAGTCGGGGTAAAACATGGAGGAAAGCTCCGATGGGTAGAATCCAAGGTGAGATATGGACCCTCGATCGTAGCAGGGGAAAGATTTATTCTTAGCCATTGATCCATCGAAAGGACCCCACATCTTCTTGGTGAGGGATACGAGATTTTTTTTCCCTAGAAGGATCATAGCCGTTGCTTTGGTGTAGTGATGAGATCCATATAGTAGATCAATACATAGGAAAAGGATGGGACGAGATTTAATCTTGTATGTAAATATGGTGAGATGAATATATATTATTCATTGTTGGAGGAGGTTGCTCGGAATAAGATCCAGATATGAAATCCGACAGAGGAACCCCAAGGGAAGATCTGGACCATTGATCTGTTGAGATCAAAGGAGATCTGAGATGCAATCATGACTGTTGATATGCTGGGATCAGAGGAGCTCCGAGAGGATATATGAGCCATTGATCTTCCAAGATCAAAGGGACTTAACATATGATCTAGATCATTGATATTTAGTTAAGGTCTCGAGAGGATGATGTGGATCGTGCCATGTGTCGATCATAGAAGGTTCCATGCAGCAGAGTGATTTGGCATTTGTAGGTGAGATTCTTTGGGAAATATGAATTCCATGTGTTAGGTGGCGATGGTGCCACATGTCATGTAGAGATGAGATCACATGTTAAGAATATTTGAAACATGTAGGTGAAAATATGAGAAGATATGGTTCGTTCGTCAGAGTTTGAAAGGTTGGAAAGGTTGTGTGTTGGCCAAAAATGCTGACGAAAATGAAGGCATCAAGGATGTGATGAGATTTGTTGATTGATGGTAGGTCAAAGTTAATATCCACAAAAGATTCCCAAAGAACCCTTACAAGTTATAGAATGGGTGACAACGTCATGAGTGATGTGGCATGCGAGCATGATAGCCATCTTGACCCTGGGGTGACATGTGTCATGTATTGATTGGTTGATTGGTTGGAGGAACCAGAATGGTCTCGGAGGGACAAAAGGCCCTTAGGAATTTGATCATAACCTAAACCATTGGATCTTTCGGTCGAGATATATTAGCCATACACTGGCATAGGGTCGAAAAAGGTTTGGAGATGGGTATAATCCCCGATCGTTGACGACGAAATATCATCGACGACGATGAAAATTGGAGAAAAACAACAAGTATTGATCAATGAGAGGGTGGGGTTGAATATCATTTTTGGATCCTAGTGGGTCCCACCCATTTACTGTATGGAATGTCAATGACTGTACGTTAACCTCTATACCAGGTCGTATCACCGATACAATTAAATTTGTTGGATGATCGACACGAGGACCGTCGGATCTAAAGTAGACCCAACTAACGAATCGTCATCGAAACTTTTGGTTGAGGTATTTGCGACCCATGGAAATAAATTAATGACGACGATGACTTGAGGTTCCATGGGATCAGAACCATGGTTTGGTAAACCATGTGGAAAGTGCCACATCTGAGCCATGATTGTTGTACGTCAGATGACACTTGGGATAGGTAGGCACATGGAAATGAGGTGGCACCTAGCCAATGAGGCCTCAAAACTTTATAATTTCATAAATTTTAACTCTAAGATAAGATTTGGTCATACTTATAATCATTGGAAACCTCTTGGAGAGAAGGAGACGATGGAAGCCTTTATAGGAGGTTTTGATATGATAGAGAAAAAAAAAGAAATTTTAATACCCAATCCTTTAAAATGTACTTAGGGGGTTAGGTGTGTTACAAAGTGGTATTGGAGTGGGTTATAACACTTGGAATACTTGGGCTCATGAAAGAGTTGAATACATTTTATTAGATAACTTTTAAGGAGGAGGGCACCCTACCCTACCCTATCTGATAACCTAAAAGGTTGATTTTCCACAATCTTTGCAGAGTTCTTGTACTTTTATCACAATTATGCAATCAATTTCCTTGATACGTATGATCGGTGGCCCATTTTTTTTTTTATGAATTATGCCAAATTCCTCAAACAATTAGTTCTGGTCTATGCGCAGGTTAATAATCCAGTTACTATAGGCAGGGCACTAATCTCCTTCCCATAAAACCAAGCCCTATGACCAAGCACTTATTCCTTTGAGTGCTTTACCACCTTTTACCAAGTGGTATTTCTCTTTAGTATAGAAGGAGGCCAGGAGGTAGCAGTGAAACCATACTCCAGAGTGTCATTATGGATTTAGTAACCACCATGTGTTCCTTAGTGGTTTTTATGATACCACCAGTGCAGGGTAACTTTATGTTAACTCCTGTGTAACTTAAGTTTGTGCCTTTTGATATGAACCGTTGATCCTTACATGTGATCCATGATTATTTCAACGATACTGTTATGAGGAAAATATCTCTATGGCTAGGGGAAAACCACAACAGACAGAACAAAACCTAGAAATCAACTCTAATCTCAAATATGATATATAAATGAAATGATAACAACAAAAGGCTACAATCCTACCATGTCTAGACGTCTAAAGAATACCATTGTTGAGCACACGACCCAAAGATTTATACCCTCAACTTGTTTTCAACAATCAATATATGCAAGCATGTGGTGATGATATATAATGTTAGCATATAAATTAATATAATCCATTACCATACATAACAAATATACCCAAGGAAATCAATACAAATATTTTCAAGATATCAATTGGACAATAAAAGAGTATTTCTATTAATGTAATCAACATAAGTACATAGGTGACAAACTTCTGTAATGACACACATCGAAACTGAGAAACTAAGTCCCTCCAGTTGGGCCTCCACCACTTCAATCCTCCACAAAGGCAAGCTCACATGTAGGAATCAATAAAATTCTCCATCACAAGATATGAAGAGCTTAGGGGATGAACACAAGAATTTCATACTTTCAAGGACAAAGGGATGCAGACTTAATTTAGGTGAAATTTCTCCAGAGTATATTTTCTCTCAATCTGATGATGAATTATGTATATTCAGGGCTTGGATATGGATCAATGTATAACCTCCAAATGGAATTGAAGGGTCGAGTAGAGGCATTTCTGGTATACAGAAGGTCAAGGATCATGGATCTCGTGACATGGAATGGAAACCCGACACATTTTTATTTTTTGAGCGCCAAACATGATGTACTCGGGATGTAATGGAGAAAACCACATATGTACACGATATTTCTAACTGGTAGGTCGCGTACATGGATAAAGGTGTGTCTTTTTAGCTCTAGAGTGATAAAAAATTTTGGAAATGAAGTCTGGAAAGGGAAATGGAAGGCCATCCAAGAAATATGCACGTAGTGTGGAAAAATATGCTATAAAATATTCCCCCTAATGTGTGAGTTCAGAGGAGTATCTGCGATGATCATAATGCATTATAATTCCCAGAAGTGGAGTAATGAAGAATCAACTGGAAGTACTAGTTACTCATGAGAATATTACAATTCATAATGACTTTGTACACATGTTTGCAAATCTAAATTACACTGCAGATCCATGTGGATATATATCAAATAACTATTCATGGCCATGAATAGGAAATACAAAGTGGACATATGCCAAAGGATGTCATAGTCATGAACAAGACATAGTAGAGTCCATTCTCAAAATAAACCAAACATATATGTATAAAATGGAGTACAAACTGATCTTCCATGGTCATTGAAGTCATATAAACACTGGTTCAAGGAAAGACAACATCAAATATGGGGTGCTGCTATTGTAAACTAAAGGTATTCTACATTATCCGCCGAAGGTGCAAGTCTACATTATGTGAATAAAGGAGTTGAAGTCAAACACAATGAAACTTCATTTGATTACTGGTCATTAAGGTATACCATTAAAAAACATGAGACAACCCACCGATAATGAAAGTAGGTGTCAAGGCACCGAGTACATTCAACAAGTGTGAATAAGGGTGTTAAGGTCGAACACTTGAAGAATCCATCGATCAATATACATTGATGTATTCCCAATTGCCGATGGCAGGAGAACCCGCCACTAATGAATTCAAGCCTCTAGGTACTCATAGGACTCTAGATCTCGATTCCAGAATAGATGAGATGAAGTCAATGGAAGGAGACCCACTGGAAGGAGAGCATTAAGGAATCTTTCATAATCCAGCATGAGGTACAAAGTAATAGCTTGATAATTAGTAGGATCTCAAATGAATAGGATGTTCAAAACCAATGACCATGTGTGTCTCTTGAATGTACTAGATGGAAGTAGTACACAAAATAAACCCTATGAATAACAACCAATGAGGAAGACTACCGACAAAGGAGAGGAAACCACCAATAGGGCTAATGGAATCCAAGAAATTGCATGAATCCTATTGTGTGAATATATTTATTGTTGTCAAACACAAGGGAAACCCCCAAGTCAACAACCAATGAGGAAATGCCATCTGATGGGTTCATGGTTACCTATGAATGGTGAAAGTAGGCCCAGGGTGAAAGGTAGGAAAATAAATTCATGTGATTATGAGATACAATGAGGGTATGGATGACATGCAAAGTCAAGAGTTATGAGGAGTGGCCGACACATGATTTATACTTCCTTTGAACAAGAGCATGATACATATGGATAACTCAGGCAATATAGACTTAACACTGATCATTGACAAAAGTTTATGATGCAAGAGGCATCAAGAAACTCTCCATAGGGACTGAAAGATTAACCATTCGAAAGAGTATAATCTAAGTAACGAGCTCATCTTCCCAAGGTCATGCTAAACCCAAACCTTGGATGAAATGGAATCAAGGGTTTGTGATTTTTTCAAAGGCGATACAACTACTGCAGACAGGAGATACTATTATTTTCCTTCCCGTATTTTTTAGGTTTTTCATAGTCAAAGAAATGATATGATACAAGAGAGGAAACATGTGTCACGAATAAGCAACTAGTTCCAAGCAATGGAACATACCTATGATCAATGCAAGGGAACTCATGCGGGGCATGGACACTCGGGGGGATGTTTCCTCTATGGGTAAAGGGTGTAAATTTGGAAAGGATATATGAAAGACACTGCTTGGCTAGTGATGAGAATTGATGGGGAAATATTCTTATAACAAGAAAGTGAGAGCTGACAATAGGCTCAACAATGAAAGCAAGCTAATGGGATTCAGTTACAACTTAACTCAAAATTGTCCTTTTTCATAGATTTAGTCCCCTAGGTCTGAAAAAGTATAAAATAATACTTAGGAGAAATCTTCTAGCCAATGGTGACTAGAGTATTCCTCTTTCGTAAATAGTCTACTTGGTATGGAAAATGGTTAAACTTATACCAAATAGACGTCCTTTCAAAACCATTTAACGAGTGTGAAATAGACAAGTTCACTCGACAATATTTTCATTTTTCCGGGAGTCGGAAAAGAGCTTAACCAAGACTCAAGGGGAATTCCATAGGTAGTATTCAAAATTATATTGAGTAAGAAAAATGGGGTTCGAACACAAAGTTGTATTGGGACTATAAGGAACTCCCGGTCCTATGGAGTAACTTCTGCATGGGAAACAAAAGAAAAAATGGTTCTAACTAGGGTACCCATGTTTAGTAAGTCTCTACCACTTAATAATGACACTTCTAGTGGTAGTGAGAAGGTTCAGTGCCACTAAGAAATGGGTTTGTACCTAGGTCATATGAATCATGGTCATAGGACGATGCAGAAATGTAAATATGGGTGAGAACCTATCCTATATTCCAGTGATGGAATATGCCTACTAGAGGCACAAATGAGTGATACGATGCTGAAAATCCGTTAAAAAACCATGGATAAAACCACTTCAAACTAGGTCTTTCATTGTGCTATTAGTCCACAGGGAAAGAAAATTTGGTTTTTATATATTTCTTTTTTTCTGTTTTTCAATTTGATAAAGGAAAACAAAAAACATTTGGTCTTTGGCTCAACTTATAAATGAATGTGTAAATGTATTTTCTTTACTTAGTTATGTGATAAATTCCAATCTAAAATGTAATTATCATATGCATCAGATACTTGATTAGAACTTCTAGAGATGTGATTATAAGTAAGAAAATCAGAGTATCGTTCCAAAATTAGTACCCATAGGAACCATCAGAGTAAAGTGGGATCTCACACATAGTAAATGTCGTTCAAGTGAAATAAAACTAACTGGGAGTCCAGGAGAAATTCTAAAGATCAAACACCATGTGAAATGGGGTCACATAATAGCTCTATAACGGTGCTACAATGAACCACATTATTCGTTGATGGCTCCAGACAAATTCCACTTGTCCCTCAGGTGAATAGATAATCCAAGTGGAAGAAGCCAAGTTCCGCGTATGATGACTGGCACTGTCTGCGAATCCTAAGTATATCGAAGAATCCATTGACATATGCTAACCAAGGTAAAACTCAATAAGCAATCCAATGGCACAAAACAAAAAAGAAAAAATAAGTATATACATTAATATACAAAGGTCATGCTCAAGTTTGAGGGCTCAAGCATAATATCTTTTAAGTTAGAGTCCATTTTTGGGCTCATCCAACACATTCCTCTCATAATCTTATAATTTGTAGGATCCTTTTTCCAGGACATGTCACACAATATAAGGACCATGCCACATGGGTTTGAACTTTCCTTCCCTAGTGGTTCCTTGGCTTGGTCATAAATGAGAACAAACTCACCCTTAGCGTACTGACGAGGACAGAATGACTTATCATATTGAACCTTAACATGTCGCTTATTCACTTTGATAGTTGTAGAGGCATCTCAACGCTGCTCATCGAGTTGCTCTAGGTGTACGAGGTGTTCTTCGAGATCAGTCATGTGACGTAGGAGCTCAATTTCCAGCTTAAGGGAAGGGATTTCATATTTAATAGGAAGAATCAACTCCACGCTACGTACTAACTGAAACGGTGAGAAACTGGTGGAAGTATTTACCGTTGTTAGGCATGCCCAAAGTGTAGGGTAAATAATCACATGCCAGTTAGATTTACTTTGACTAACATTTTTTTGCAAAATGGTCTTTATAGATTTCTTCACAATCTCTACTTTTCCATTTTCCTAGGGATAATAAGGGGAATAATGATCATGTGTAAACCCTATTTTCGATGCCAACTCTGTCATCATCTCATTCTAGAAGTGTTTGACATGATCAGTGACAATCTATTTTGGGATTATGAACCAGGATATAATCTGATTGATTACAAAGAATGCTGCATTATTACCATCATATTTAATGGTAGGCATGGCCTCAAACCATTTAGTAAAGGGGGGTTGGGTGCGAGAAAATTTTTCATGAGAACACTTGGCAAGGGTGACACTTCTTAACCGCTTCAATGAAATCTTTAAAAAATGATGGCAAAAAATAAACGGCTCGCAATATCTTTTGGGCTATCGCATGCCCAGATAAATGACCACCACACGCCCCACTATGACATTCATTGAGAATGGCCTCAACCTCCTTATGAGTCAAACAACGATGAAAAATATTATCCACCCCTTGACAATACAAAGTGTCACCGATAACAAGGTAGTTCTTAGCTTGATGACGTATACGTCGTTAGTCGTCTCTCGACAGATGCTGGGGGAGATTGAAGGTTTGAAGGTAGATTAACATATCTCTGTACTAGGGGTCCTAAGATGAGATAAGGAATATATGTTCATCCTCAAATGAATCGTCATGAAACATATCCTCATCCAATTTAGGGAAGTTTGATATCAGTTCTGCAAAAACTAGCGATTTCTTGGATTTTGCAGAAGCAAAACTGAGATCAAATTCTCGCAAAATAAAAATCCACTTAATTTATTTACCCCCTATGATATGCCTAGTAAGGACGTATGGAAATGGGTTGATATCCGCAACCATGATAGTTTTTCATAGTAAGAAATAATGAAGTAATCTTTGAATTGCATGTACAACAACCAAGGCTATTTTCTCTACGTGAGAGTATTTGAGTTCAGGACCAACTATATTTCGACTAAGGTAGTATACAATGTGCTCATGGAGATCATTATCCTCCTAAACAAGTACCATACTAACCGTCACTTTAGACGTGGTGATATAAATGAAAAATTCTCTACTGTAGTCTGGGGGATTTAGTAGAGGCGCCAATACCAAGGCTTTCTTAAGAGCATCGAAAGATTCCTGGGCTTGCTCATCCCATATGAATGGAGTGTCCTTCTTCAAAATACACATGAAACCTTTAGTTATATTGGCATAGTTAACTATTAAATGACACATGAAGTTAGCCTTCCCCTGCAAACCTTGAAGTTGTCAAATATTGCATGGGGGAGGCAACCAAAGTATTTTCTCAACCTTCATAGGATTCACTGCGATCCCATGCTCAGAAACTATGAATCCTAAAATATGACCAAAACTAACGCAAAAGTTGCACTTGTGAGGGTTCAAACCAATGCGATAATAACAACATCTCTCAAATACTATTCGAAGGTGAGTTGAGTGACATACCCTCTGCCGAGAGTGAGCAACAAGATCATCTAGGTAAGCTTCAATGATATGCTTAAGATCGTGAAATACAAAGGTCATGGCATGTTGAAAGTTCACTCCGGTGTTTTTGAGATCGAAAGGAATTTTCCGGTATGCAAAGGTACTCCAAGGACAAATAAGCACTAGCTTGTGTTGATCCTCAGGTTTGATCTGAATTTGGTTATAACCTGAAATTTCATCCGTAAAGGAAAATAATTCGCTTCTCACACAGTCGTCAATAATATGGTCAACAAAAGGAGTGGGGAAGTTATCTTTAGGACATGCTTTGTTCAAGTCCCTAAAATCCATACACACGCGTATGATTCCTTGCTTTTTATCTATGGGAATGGGGTTGGACACCCATTCGGTCAAGGGAACCAGGTAGATGAAACCAACATTGAGAAACTTCTCTACCTCTTCCTTAATAGTGGGGGCCTTCCTAGGATTAACAACTCTAAGACGTTGTTGAATAAGTTTAGGATTCTAATAAGTTTTAATTTCATGTTCGATAATGCTGGGGTTGATCCTTGACATCTGTTCGTACGACCAAGAAAACACATCTCATAATTCTTTGAAAAGATTGATGTAGATCTGAATTTCCTCAGGACAACAATCCACACTGACATATATGTTTTCAATTTTACCAGGGGTTCGAAAGATGTTGACCACGATGGTAGGATAAATGTTCGCCATATTTCCTTCGACATGTTATCGCACAAGTTGTAGGTTGGGAAAATCCTGAACCAACGACCAAAATGGCAACAACTAAGGGACATTATACCCAATGTCACCTCAATATAGGTCCCTCACTTCGAGGGTGACTAGTTCACTCTAGGGAGGCGATCCCAGTGACCCTAGGGGGATTGAGATGGATGGAAGGGAAATTATAGAAGTATCCCCCTAAAGGTCAGTGATGGAAGAGAAAAGACAGATTTTATGACTCGTCTCTGGGTGGTTTAAGGTTGTCAAGTCTTTGGATTCTTGCAAAGGGTGTTTGTACCTGCTCGAGACATAAGAAAAGACACACTTGCATATAGTAATTTTAGGTGGAAAATAATGTTAATATTATTGTCCCTAATTGAAGAAACAATCAATGATATATTTCAGCACATAAAATATAATAAGGGATGCAATATAAGTGCTAAAAGTCCAATTGAATAAGCAAGAGACAAGCTAGTAAAATCTAGTTTAGCTCAACAATGATGTAACAAGACTTTAGCACAAAAAGAAAGGCTTTCATAAAATGCTAATTGTCTTGATATTTATCAAAATTATGGCTGTAAAAAACTTGTTATTACAGCAAGATATTTAACCACTAAAACTTCCTCAAAACTTGCCAAAAGATGCGTTGTACTTAGTAGATCATGTGGGAAGAATTTAGGCAATTTTCAATGGTTAAATTAGGAGCTATTCAAGAGTTTGGTTAGGGTTTTATACATCCCTAATGGATACAGGTTAAAATTTTAACCGCAAAAATAAATACTTGGAGAAATGAAATGCCCTATTGACTTAATCAAGCATTTATAGCATAGATTTGATTCCACTAGGAACAACTTCAAAATCACAAAATTTCATGTTTCCCAAAGAAACAATTTTATATCTCAAATGCAACAAGTGATGACTAGTGCCTTTAATGATTGGGTTAATGGATTCAAGAAATGAAAGAGATAAAGGTAATACCTCCTTGTGGGTGTAAATCCTCTTATTCCCCAAGGCAAGTATCCCTAGCTACGGTTTAGGCTAAGAGGGTGTATGCACTTATAGTTCTCTTAGCAAACCCTTGTTAAACCAACAAAATTTAAGCATAAAGTGATGGAGGCTAAGGTGGGGGTGTATAACCTTATATTGAAACAAAATGATAATAACCTTATCTTGAAACAACCTAGCTCTAGAAAAATAACCTTATCTTGAAACAAAATGATAATACAATGTAAACAAGCCTTACCAATTCAAGGAAAATGCTAAGATAAACCACCACAATAGAAAAAAAGATCCTTCCAAGGCTAGCACATCACTTACATAAACCAAATAACCAAGAAAGTATCCATACACAAGAGAAAAAGAAAGAAATAACTAAATATAGTGAAAATTTCAGTCCAAGTACCTTTCCAAGCTGGGAGAGTTATGTTATAAAATGAGATCTTATGATCTCTATTTATGAAAAATGTCACCAAAATAGTTTGAACACATAATTTTAGGGTAAACCAAAAGAATAGGGGTAAAAAACCCTAATATTTCCTGTTTACGCAAATAATATTAAACAATTCACTTAAAATTTACTTTTACACAAAAGAAACCCAAACTTAAGGTGACATCACCTCTTTAAGGGACGTTTTGACACTAGGAGCAAGTCGTTGGTGATGAAGAAGTGTAGTTAGGCTTCCCAAAGCCACATTTCAATCATCCAAGTCATTTATTCATGGTAAAAGCCCCATTCTCCTCAAAACATCTTTGTGTCAATGAATAACAACCTCCCCACCAAGCCCTAGCCCGCCTAGATGATGTCATGACTCCAAAGGTGACATTTTTCTTCTCCTAGGAAAAATGTTTGGCATGTGAGGGCCAGGTCAAGTCATCCACAATGTCTTATAGGCCTCAGAATGTATGTCTCTCTCATCCAGCATGCGATACCTTGGCATCCAACTTGTGGGATTCAAGCCCCATGGAATCCCAAGCTAGGCTTGCTCATCCAAAATTGTCCACCAACTAGGTCCAACAAAGACAAATGAGCATGCCCTCTTAGGATCTCAAGTCAAAATATCATGATGAGTAAATCAAGTCAATAAATGAGCCACCTAAGTATGTGCATCAAAGATTACCTTGTCAAACAGGTAAGTGCTCAAAGACATTATGTGACTTTCCAAGCTTGGATATGGGAGGGTTGATGAGGTGTCCTATTTGTTAGATATTTCCCTAGGTCAAGGAGTGTTTACAAGAGATCCCTCTCTAATCCATGTAAAGTGGATGGAGTGGTTAAGGATAAAGACTCAAAGGACATGGGGTTCAACACATACAAGGGGTTGTAGTGTCTCATTCATGGGTGCCTTTGTAGAGGGTGTGTGGCACCTTCATTTGGAATACAATTTTTCCAAGCCCATAGTTTTTCCATTCATTGTCTCTTTCATTTTTTAGGGACTAGTTGAAGGCCACTGTCCTGGTGTGGTGTCTAGAAGATGACATTGTCAATCACAAATACTTTGCGAAAATGTGAAGGTTGTCTCGTGATGAGACCCCCTTTCTTTCAGTTATACAACTGAGAGACACTACCCTATTTTGGTGGCCAGATGATGGTAATGTCATACCTCTATATACCCATGATCATGATATTCTGGCTCATGATGAGACCTCCTATCCTCCAACTAACCCCCTAGGCATTCTATTATTTATTCTTGTGGGTCCCCTTGTTCTTACAGATACGCGTTTCATTACTTTCTTGTGGGATCCTTGGGAGAAGCATATGGAAGGTTTATAGATACACTTTTATCTTTTACCCAACAAAATCCCCTCTGGGCCTTCGGCCCCTTCTTCCCATAGAATGAGGGACAACCCCTTCTTGGGTCAATACACCCTAAAATCCCAAGAGATAAGGAAACGAGGGGTTTAAGTGATGAAAAGTGGTAAGTATGGATAGGAATTGTACGATGGATCTTCAGGGGAGTTCCTAGTAGAAAACCAATTCCCGAGGAAGACCACTTACTAGGGCACAATGTCAACCATCAAAGTGAAACACGAAAAAAGGCATAATGTCCAAGCATGTGTCATGAAATCTAAAGTAGTATAAGATACAACATACGCAAATGCCTCAAATATTGAAATGAAACTTACCATAATACCTCACTTGTACCTCATGGAGCAAGGCCCATTGCCTCTCGAAAGCTAGCTGGTGTGGTGGATTCCATATGAAAATATATGAACCCTGTGGTGGCTTAGAAGGGTCTCCATCTATGCAAATCAATACTTCTGGTCATGTATCCTCTCGGTACTCCATATCTGCAACCTGAGGGCCTTAAGACATAATCTCCTTAGATATCCCACAAAATGGGGATAACATCTGGCTCCTACTTGGGGACATGTGATCGTCGTAGAGTGCATGAGAACCACAACATCTCTTGGTAGATCCATGCCTTCCAAAGCTCAGAAAAAGGGATCAAAGCATATAGGGCGGTTCTATCACCCTTTATCTGTATATATATAATCCAAAATGAAATCTAATCTAGAAAAGAAAAAAATTGACATTTTTTCAAAAACTTCTAAACTAAGCATGAAATCCATATGCAAGTAAAGAAAAATGAAAAATGAAAAATGAAAAATGAAATGCATATAAACTAATATGAGCAATCAAAATGAAAATGGAGCAAATCAAAATGAACCAACTACTTACCTAGGGCCTTGGGGCTCTAAAGATCAAGCGACAGATGATGTGAGGTGAAGTCATACAACCAGTGCAACCAGTTGATCATCTCATAAAATTACCCCCCCCCGTGCTTAATCATGTGAAATAATAAAGATAAGTCCAACACAAAATGATCATGAGCATAAATGGATATATAATCGATCATGAAATAAAACTCATGGAGATGGGTGGGAGGGAGAAAATCCTACTGGAAAGAGAAACCATCAACCTGATCATCCTGCTTGAAAGTGTAGCTACAAGTTTGATAAATCCATATCCGAAGGGGGCTACTATATCTAGACGAAGGCTCATATTCAACCTCCTGAACATGATCACTGCTTCCTAAGGACCGAGAAGATACGAGACGTCCCAAGAAGACCTCATGAATTTCCTGAGAAGAGGAAATGAGGTAAGGGATAGGATCAGGTCTAAGAAGAGAAAATCACACCCTCTTTATCTTCAAATCCTTGTAGAAATACTCAATATGAAAGCACTTCCTCTTTGCATATTGAGCCTTTGATTTCTCTGAGGTGGACATGTCTTGGTATTCCTCCAAAATTGAGGATGAAGGTGGATGAGAGTCCTTGAACAAATCTGTAATCATGTCATCATCAGGATACCGAACATATGAATCATATACGCATGAAAAGTAGTCCTTTGAAGATGAAAACTCAAACCCCTTTTCTTGAGGGCTACTCTCAATGTCCTAAATGGAGTCTTTGTCGAAAATGAAATTACCAAAATCCCACCTACATTTTCCAGTCTGTATGAAAATGTCTATATGCTCATCAACGTCCATATTGAAGGGTTCTTTCATAGGACCATCAACATGACTAAAAATGAAAATTTCTTCATTTTCGTGTGTAAGAGGTGTAGGGGCATGGATGTCTTCAACTGGATCTTCAAATTCTTCATCATCGAGACTGATTTCTTCCTCAACATCATGTGCAGTAGGAGAGAAAGGTTGGACAACCTCACCTTCATCAAGCGGGAGAAAATATAGTGGTTCCTCAATATGTTGCGTTTTATCATAATTCTTCGTTCTTCTTATGGACACGCTCCTCTATTGCCTCTTCATCACAAGAGGATTTATCCTTAGTGCATAGTTCTTTGTTCACTTTTATTCAAGAGGATCTATCATATCCAAGGTTTTCTCCAATACTTCTTCACTTCCGAGGTCATGGAATAAAGTATCTTCAAGATCTTCGAAAGGGTCACAACTCATCATGTTCTCTTCTTGATGTCTTTCTTCATATGGTTGTTCTTCGAGCACTTCTTCATCGTCAAGGGAAGGAAATAACTCTCTTATGCGTTTCATCATTTCCTTAGAAACTTTATTAGCATCCTTTTCCTTTTCCATCTATAAAAATGCCATCATCGAGTCACAATAATTTTTGGATAAGGGTTCATCCCATGGTGCCATAATTCCATTGACTAAAAATACACCTCAATGGAGTTGCCAGGTGAGATCAAGTCTCACCAAAGGAGGGAAATGGGGAAAGAGGGAAAGGTGGGCACGTGGAAGGCGGAGTCTCCATACAATATTCAATGGAAACTTGTCAAGGGTGGAAAAGGGAACTTTCTTCAATGGAGTCGCTAGGAAAGCTAAGGGATAGAGGCTTTGGGAGGGAAGCTTGCCAAAGTGTCTTTAGGGCAAAAAAAGGATTCAAAATCCTCACCGAAAATGACACAAAAATGTTATCACACAAGTTGTAGGTTGGGAAAATCCTGACCCAACCACCAAAATGGAAACAACTAAGGGACACTGTACCCAATGTCACCTATATATAGGTCCCACACTTCGAGGGTGACTAGGTCACTCTAGGGAGGTGATCCCGGTGATTCTGGGGGGATTGAGATGGATGGAAGGGAAATAAGAGAAGTACCCCTCTAAAGGTCAGTTATGGAAGAGGCAATATGGATTTTATGACTCATGTCTAGGTGGTTTAAGGTTGCCAAGTCTTTCGATGCCTAAAAAGGGTGTTTGTACCTACCAGAGACACAAGAAAATCCACACTTGCATATAATAATGTTAGGTGGAAAAGCAAGTTAATATTGATGTCCCTAATTTTAGAAATAACAAATGCTGTATATCAGAACATAAAATATAATAAGGCCTGCAATATAAGTTCTAAAAGTCCAATTGAATAAGCACAAGACAAGCTAGTAAAAACTAGTTTAGCTCAACAATGATAGAACAAGACTTTAGCAAAAAAAGAAAGGCTGTCATAAAAATCTAACATCCGTGATATTTATTAGCCTTATGAATGTAACAAACTTGTTATTACATCAAGATATTTAACCACTAAAACTTTCTCAAAACTTTCCAAAATATGTGTTGTACTTAGTAGATTATGTGGGCAAAATTTAAGAAATTTTCAATGGTTAAATTAGGAGTTATTGAAGAGTTTGGTTAGGGTTTTCTGTATCCCTAATGGCTGTAGGTAAAATTTTTAACAACAGAAATAAATACTTGAAGAAATGAAATTCCCTATTGGAATAAGCAAGCATTTATAGCATAGACTCGATTCCACTGGGAACAACTTCAAAATCATGAAATTTCACGTTTCCCAAAGCAACAGTTTTATATCTCCAATGAAACAAGTAATGACTAGTTCCTTTAATGATTGGGATAATGGAGTCAAGAAAATAAAGAGCTGAAGGTACTACCTCCTTGGGGGTACTACCTCCTTTAATGATTGGGTTAATGGAGTTAATAAAAGAAATAGCTAAAGGTACTACCTCCTTTAATGATTGGGCTAATGGAGTTAATAAAAGAAAGAGCTAAAGGTACTACCTCCTCGGGGGTGTAAATCCTCTTACTCCCTAAGGCAAGTATTCCTATCTAGGGTTTAGGATAATAGGGTGTATCAAATTATACTTATCTTAGAAAACCCTGTTGGCATGTTTTACAGGTAGTGTATGCTTGTCATTGATGGCAAGTACAGTAGCAATAATGATTTGGGTACACGAAGGATGTGCCAGGCAGGCACCATAAGTCTTTTGGAAAGATGATGCAGAACTGGCTTGACAAGATGAGAGTATGCGAATGTATGCTTGTTCATTTGATGGAAAACAAGTAGGCAAGGAAGACTAGCAGCGCAACGATGATCGAATAACAAGATCGAAGTTTTGGTCAAACTTCATTTCAGAGTTTTTCGACTACCAGGATGTCGGATACCGGGAGTTGGAGATGTCAAGAACTCCCACATTAGGAGTCCCAAAATGCCGAAATGCGAAAACCCGAAAAGGCGCATCACTCAGAATGTTGAATATTGGGATTTTGGTTACCGGGAGATGGAGCGACAAGGACCCTTCGACATCAGGAGTCCTGAAATGCCGAAATACGAAAACCCGAAAGGGCACATCACTTGGAATGTTGAATATAGGGATTTTAGTTACCTGGAGATTGAGCGATAGGGATCCTTCATCATCAGGAGTCCCGAAGTGCCGAAAAGAAAAACGCCAAAATTCTAGAAGCAGGCACATCATACCGGGATTTCGGATACCGGGAGATGGAGAAGTCAGAGACTCTCAACATCAGGAGTTCCGAAGTGCCGAAATACGAAATCCCGGAAACAGACACATCAACAAACCACGTCAGCTAAGGACACATGGCACAATCAGGAAATGACAAGTGTCAAGCTGATTCAACATTTCGGGCACATGTAAGTCACAAATCAGAATGACACGTGGCAGCTATTCGACACATGTCAATCCACGTGTGACGTCAGCAGGTTTACCTCACATCGAAACTTTCTATTTCAGAGTTTTACACAACAAGCAAAAACTCCACCATCACGATGTCCCGAACTCCAAAATGCCGAAAGGGACCATTGTGTGTCTCGAAAAACTCAAAAAAAAAACCCGTCGAAATCCCGTCAACTGTCCATCTCAGCGGGTTATGTGAACTGTCCGATCACTTCAGAGATTTTGTGATCATGAATTTGATAATGTTGGAGTCATGATGACTCGAAAGGGAAAAATCCCGAAATAGCGAAACCCGAAGTCGTGAAATGCTGATTCGCTGAAAAGAGAAAATCAGGAGTATGAACCATTGATCTGACTCCATTTTAGAGTTTCGGATACCGGAACTTGGAGGTGTCAAGAACACTTCACCACATAAACGCTGAAATCCTGAAATGCAAAATTGCGATATATAGTTTTGAACTAGCCGGTGGTCACCGCCTGTGGTCCCGTGGGGGAAGGAGATAGTATAGACAAGCTCCTTTTTCTGGAGTTTCGGGGATCAGGACATGGAGTGTAACAAATATTTACCCCCGGGATCCCGAAATACCGAAATGAGAATTGACAAAATAAACGCAAGATCACATGAAGTCAATCCAATCATGCAGGTGATTTTGGGCACGATCAGAGGGCTAATGTTGCTCCTCGTAGTCTAACTGCTAGAAACCATTGATGGTCTCTGCCATAGGATTTGAAGAAACCTCTGTGTGATTGCTAGTGGAGCTGAAGGGTCTCTAAGCTTCTTCCAGTGAATGAAGATGATGCTTAGAGGGACTGACAAGTGGATGAGCGTTGAAGTCTGTAACTGAAGAAAAAAGTATAAGCTCGACTATGCCAGAGAAGACGAAGAGTCTCAACTGCCAGAGAGGCTGAGGAATCTCAACATGACATCCAGTGATGCTGAACGCGTGGGAAAACCGCCAGAAAAGATAAAGAGTTTCCATGATGAACAAGCTGAGCACTTGACATGCAGAGGATGCAGAACCATGACACACAGAGCATGCACAAGATGCACAGTGAGTATAAGAATATGGAACAAAGAAGAGATTGTTGTTGTTGCTATTGGGAGTGATGCATGTGCAAAGAAGAAGGTGGAGTGCAGCAGCTGGGAGGCACATAAGACAAATGGTGCATTGAAGAGGAATGGTGTATAGAGTACAAAATATAGAAGAATAGAAAGTGCAAGGTATGCGTGCAGGAAGACTGTGAGGCAAATAGAGCAACGAAAATCTTGCAGAACAGTGATGAGATTGGTAAGCTGTTGTTAAACATTATATCATTGTAATAAGTTTTAGTAACACATATTGATAATCCAGGGTGGTAGGCAGGTGCTTGGGAGGACTGGTGTCCTCAGAGGTTCAAGTGGGTGCTTGAACATAGGGAGTTGTAGCTTCCTTCTAGTTGGTGCTAGAGAAACCAGGGAGTTGGTGCTTCCTTCTAGTTGGTGCTAGAGAAACCAGGGAGTTGGTGCTTCCTTCTAGTGGGTGCTAGAGAAAACAGAGAGTTGGTGCTCTCAGCAAGTTGCATCTTGCAAAAATAGAGGTTGTACCCTCACAATGAGTTGGTGCTCATATGTATGATAATGTAAAGAATGTAAATAATACTTATCATATAAAGAAGAAGAGGTTTTTACCTTGTATGGGTTTCCTCAGGAAATATCTGTCTATGTGTTTCTCAAATATGTGACTGTTGCTGAATGTGCCATTGTTTATTTCCCTGCATTATTGTGATCATCATTGAGTACCTTGTAAAGATTTTAAAAGAAGCATAATTGTTTAAGCACGGTAACAACTGATTCACCCCCCCCCTCAGTTGTCCAACAATTGGGATCAGAGTCAGCCCCTTTTATCTAAGGGTAGATCCTAGAGCTTAAACATGTCAAGCCATAAAGGAAATTCAACCAATAAGGCCCCACTGTTCAATGGAACAAACTTTGCCTTCTGGAAAGTTAGAATGAGAACCTATATAATGGCTTTAGGTGTAGATGTCTGGGATGTGGTAGACACTGGTTATGTAAAGCTAGTTGTACTAGTGTTACCCATGATTTTGGTCATGATGATGATGTATTGTAGATAGTGTACTCAGGCTCTTCATAAGAACTTTCTCCTAAGAAAAGTTACTTTCATCTCTTCCCAGAAAACTCATTTTTGAAGAAGGTTCGCAGGCTGCTAATGCATTTGGGTGCAAGAATGACCCATTCTCGCAGGCTGCTTTAAGCCAGGGTGAGAACTTCTTGCATTTTGTTGAATAGCTAGGGTGCGAACTCTTCCTAAAGCATGGAAAAAGATGAATTCTCGATGCTTCTAGAAGGGAATCTTCTAGAAGAATGGGTTGGCATTCGAATGGTTATCTTTGTACTGGATTCCCTGATATTTTGGGTTATTCTTATCCAAGTAACTAATTCATTCTCTCCTATATATTGAGGGAATTCTCATGGAAAAGGTTAAGCAAGATTCATTGGAGAATTGGTGAAAGAATTGCGTGAAGGACTTAGCTTGAACAACAACTTGGAGACTCTAGCAAGTCTATCAAGAGGATTTGATCTTCTTCATACAAGGATTGAGCAAGTGTGTGTGTCGAAGCCAAGAGCCATCGAAAGGAAGTTTGCGACATCAAGTCTCAGGTTGTAATCTTTACTTTCAATTAATATGATCCAGTGGAGTCGCCAATTTTGTTATTAGACTAATCGGTAGGTGTAGACACTAACAGATCTCCCTAGATCCACCTGGATCTAGAACAAAACAGGACAGGACATGACTCTTTCCCTAAGTTTTAACCATTGAATCAACTAGTAGGAAGGAACAAGTAACATACCTTTATATCGCTTCCTAGGGTCTCTGTTGCTCCTGTTTCGCTCATGTCTCATTAAACTTGAGCTCCCCGATCAGTTACTGGCAGAATGGTTTACAAAATCATTTGTGAACGAAATCGGTAAGGAAATTTCCATGGGTGGCGTAGTCATGGAAGAGCAGGCTACAAGTTGTGCTCAATATCTTGACCTCGTTTACTCACAAACATGAACCCTTTACGATTTACTACCTGACTTACCTCGTCCTAATCCTTCCAGCACTTCAACTGCTCCAGCTACCTCGCATGCAGCTGACGGTGTGATTGGTACTGCCCAAGCCCAATCACATTCCGCTTCAACCACAAACCCTAAATCTGCTTCTTCTAATGTTCAAAATGCTCAGTCTCCTGCCACTCCCACCGAAAAGACTTCTGAGGTAAATGCCGTCCAATCTACCCCAGCCGGTAAAAACAAATCTAAAAAGGGGAGAGGTAAGAATAAGGAGGAAAAAAATATTAGAAGAAACAGATTTAGGGTTTGTGCTTGAAGTAGAATGTGATTGGGCTTGGGCAGTACCAATCACACCGTCAGCTGCATGCGAGGTAGTTGGAGCAGTTGAAGTGATGGAAGGATTAGGACGAGGTAAGTCAGGTAGTAAATCATAAAGGGTTCCCATTTGTGAGTAAACGAGGTCAAGATATTGAGCAGGACTTATAGCCTGCTCTTCCATGACTACGCCACCCATGGCAATGTCCTTACTGATTTCGTTCACAAATGATTTTGTAAACCATTTTTCCATTAACTGATCGGGGAGCTCAAGTTTAATGAGACGTCGTCTCCTTCGCCACTCATGGATGTGATCAGATATATGAGTGCCTTTAGTTTGTTTGAAGGAAGTCAAAATCTCGGTCCCGGTATCATAATGGATCGACAACTGGTAATGCGTAAGGAAAGCCATAGCTAAGGTGTTGAAGTTAGAGAAGAAACCTCGTGGAAATTCGATATACCACTTCACAGCAGAACCTGTGAGGGTTCATTGAAAAAGACGTAAACGAATAGAGTCGTCCATCAACGAGTTGGATGAGCACCAGAGGTGAAAAGTCACAATGTGATTGTTTGGGTCCTCTACCGCTTTGCCGTCGAATTTAGGAATGTCCGATGGAAGCGTGGCCGGTATAACAGGCCATTGAGGAGAGTGACGAATAGGATCGTTTAAAATCCTTGAAAAATTCAGAAGATCCAAAGTGTCGAGAAAGGGTAACTGTCGATTCACCTGCGGGTACTGGTGGCTTTGGGGAGGAAGCCCTATCAACAAACCAGTAGAACCATAAGCAGTCTGCATATAATGTGAAGATCTAGGCATATTCGGTGGTGGTTGGACATGATAGTAGCTCATCGGATTATACCCTGGAACATGGGGCTTGAGTTTGAGCATTGATCCCCCAAATGGGATTAAATGAACCTGGATAGGGTTGGCCCAGACTAGGGGGGTGTTGTAGATGCAGCTGGAAACTGCTGTCCCCCAATTGATTGAGCAGGATTTTGTATCAACTGATTCCAATACTGGGCCAAGGACAGAGGGATGTTTTGCCCATAAGGTGGGGGCGACTCCACTGGGGATCAATCCCATTTTCTTTGTGGCTTTTGTTGTTTTTCTGTGGCCATTTCCTCTTGTTTTACTTTTCTCCTTTCCTATCAATCTCTGAGTCTTCAAGATATCCTGATAGACCCTCTGGGTCCAGAGGCATTTTCAAATTTTATTTCATTTTCCAAAAAATTGACTATTTTCAGAGGTTCTCGCATTACACTTCATTACAGCCTGTGAGAATCTATAGAGTTCACACTCTGCCTTTAGGTTCAGTATGAGGTTCTCTCACTTTGCTCAAGGGTCACCCGCGAGAATCACTGATTCTCGCACTGTGTAGTATTACCAGTTTGCGAACTCATTTTTTCAAAAATTGGATTTGAGTTTTGGCATCTTCAACTGCCCAGATCAGTCTAGGTGCCTCATAAGAGTTTCTTGGACCATTGATTGATGTATTTCTTGTCTTCGTTTACGTGCATGAACAGTCTTAGGATTTCAAGGCTCTTCTTGTCATTTTTGTCTTGACTTTTGTTTCTTGACTTTTCTTGGCAACACCATACTCTCTGATTTCGGAATCTGAGTGTGTTTGATTAGTTAAGGACTGGTGATCGGTTGAAAGTTGAGTTGTCTTGGTCTTTATCATTTGCTTATTGTTTGAAAGATCATTTTTATAGCCTATATTGGTTTTCTCTTTATTTTTGTTTTCATTGAAAGAGTTGATTGGGTTTTTGTCATTTCTTGTTCATTGGTTTTTGATTTTCAGTACTCTCACTATCATAGTGTGGGTCTTTTTTGAAAAGTGAACAAAAGTTTTTCTTTCAAAAAATCATTTTCGTTTTCGAAAAACATTGAAAATCACTTGTTGAAATTGTTGAAAGAGAAGCAATAGAGACTGGTTATTGATGCGTGATTTGTTGCATTTGCATTTTAAAGGAAATTGTATTGTAGTTCAAGGTTGATCTGGAAAACTTTCTCTCTCTCCCATACATAGGATTCATTGAATGTAAAGTGATCTATTTCGTTCTCATCCATGAATTGTTGGGTCAGAGTCATACAACATAAGTTTCATTTCCGTTGCCTTTGAGTAAACAATAGCTCTTAATAACATTGCGCAATCATAAAATTTAACTAGTAACTCTTTTCTAGGGCTCTATTACACCAACATTTAGCTAGGCTAGCGCTTTGGAGTAGGAAGAGAGATACACTCTCCAAAAGCACAAAACACACAATAGCATCTT